>JANAVB010035617.1:5064464-5271964 GCA_029216955.1 Iris pallida
GTATAGAGCCTCAAATGGTGACATCTCTATACTGGCCTGATAGCTATTGTTGTAAGAAAACTCTACCAGGTGAAGATGGTCCTCCCAAGATCCCCTGAAGTCTAACACACAAGTACAAAGCATATCCTCGAGTGTCTGGATGGTCCTCTCTGACTGTCCGTCCGTCTGGGGGTGATACGCGGTACTGAACTTGAGCTGGGTGCCCAAGCTAGTATGCAAACTCCTCCAGAAGTGGAAAGTGAAACGACTATCCCGATCCGAGACAATGCTCACCGGAACTCCGTGCAATCTGACTATCTGTCGCACATACATCTCTGCCAGCTTCTCCATAGACAGTCCTATCTTGAAAGACAAAAAGTGGGCCGATTTGGTCAATCTATCAATGATAACCCAAATCGTGTCTTTCCCTCCTGGAGATCGCGGAAGTCCAGATACAAAGTCCATAGTGATGTGCTCCTACTTCCACTCTGGAATGGGTAGTGGCTGAAGCAGACCACCTGGCCTCTGTCTCTCGGCTTTCACCTGCTGACACACCAAGCAACGAGATACAAACTAAGCTACCACTCGCTTCATGCCATACTACCATATGTGCTCTCCCAGGTCTCTGTACATCTTGTTGGCTCCAGGTTGCATAAAGTACTAAAAACGATGCATTTCCTGCAGAATCTCCTCCCGAAGCTCTCCACTCGGAATACACAATCTAGTACCGTGCCTCCGCGACCCATTTTCGACTATAGAGAAATTGTCTACCAATCATGCCTGCACCTGCTCCCTGATGCTCCTCAGGGCCACGTCATCAAATTGTGTTGATCTTGTAACGCCCCAGTCCCAAAATACGTAGGACTAGGTACATCGACATGCCAGGTGTATACATACGAAGTATACTCCAATATATGAAAATCTCGTACGAATACATAAGCTGTAAAATGCAGTAAACCAAGAGTAATCTAATCTCATCCACAAATGAAGAATAAAATATATCATATAATCAACTGTAATAAGTCTTCGTACAATACGTTGGGCGGAGACAAAGTCTACTACCAACAAGTAAGGAAAAATATACATGAAACTGAAATGAATTGGCGGGAGTAGCAAAGAAAGACTCAAGGCACGTCATCTCCGAATGAATAGAGAAGATCGCGACCTCGGCTAGAACACCTATAATATCACAGAAGCACACACCTGGAGAGATAACCAGGTCCTCAGAGGGACGTAACAAGATACAATAAACATGCCATATAAATACTGAATATAAAATATGCCACAAACAAAAGTAAGTGGCAAGACAACAATAAGGTACTCTAACCATACTAAGGTGAACATGCATTTAAGAACAAACCTTTTGTTGTATAAGCCCTGGCTGTAAATGGGATCTGGTATAGTCCCCACTTGGGCACTAGTGACCACAACGCATGACGTTCAAAAACGACAGTGGCAAACCTGAGAGGCTCAACATACTCGTATCTCCAGCGGAGCTTCCAGGTTACAAGGGAAGTACAATCGAAGCCCATACGACAAAAAAATGTTCTCCCCACACAATGTGCCTATTATGTCGCATCCACGACCATGTAACACTACTAACCGTCAAGTCTTCTAATATACAACTATTGACAGTTAGACCTAATGCATGCGCACTGGGGATCAGCCAACACGCAAGGACCTCTACATGCTACTCATCTCACACATCCTCGTGGTACAACTATGTCAAGGTATATGCAATACACTATAAACGGTAGTCTCTTAACTCTAAGTCCATATGCAACCAAAGGATAATAACAAAGTACAACTAATATCACTGAGCAGAAACAGTAAATCAAGAACTGTAAAAACTAGAAATAAATCAACAGCGATATATAATAAAATGCAAACTGAATATAAATAGTATAATGGTAAGGTATCTTGCCTGAGGTTATGTGCAAAGAGAATAATCCAGTAGCTCGAACCGGCAAATAAACAAAGCAAGAAAGCTAAATTCTGCAGATGACTCTGGATGCTGCAACAAACATCACAAACGAGTTTAGAATATAAGATATGCCTAGGAAACGCCTGTCCAAAAGTTAAATTCTGGAACAGGGGCAATTTCGTAATTTTGGGTCAAAACGATGTCCGCCGTTGGACCCGTTTTGCACCAAAATGCGTGCCAATATCTACGGTCTCTAAAGTCGTCAAACTATATGTCTACAAATTTGTTTTGATGAGACGAACCCAACGGTATGTCCAATTTTGGATTCCGGTGGGCCGTGCACAAAATCGCCCGTTGAGTGGGACTGTGGGCCCGCCAAAATAGCGTCCCGATCAATCTTCTCAAAATTGAACCAAACTTGGCTCATAGGACCAGAAAAATATTTTGAGTCCAATGGCGCAAGTTTCGTCGCGATAAGATGAGTGTGCACAAAGTTGTGACTTAATTTGCAAAGGGTCGATACGGGGTATCTCGACGGATACGTACTGATTTCGTCACGCACATGCAAAGAAATCGGGTTCCGTCAGTTCCCACACGTCGACAACATCCATACGCACCTTTCGATGCATATAGTGCGCGACTACGTCGCCCGGTTTGTCGGGGCGCACGCCGTATCGGGTGTTTTTCTACTTTTTGAAAACAGAATTTACAATTTTTCGTGAAACTTTAACGTGTGACTTTCTACATACTAGATAAAAAGTGAATCCAGAAGGTGCGTTACAATCTCGGTTATGTTGTCTTTGACTATCTTTAATTAGTTTCTACGAAGTCCTATTGTACAGAACGAAAATTGGCCGACAAGTTGGTGTTTTAAAACAGTTTTTAATATTCAGAAAAGTGGTTTTTCTTCAAATTTGTCTCGACTCTTCGAGCAAGTTGGATGGCCATGTCAAAATCCACCTGGGGGATCTTAAAGAGGGTCATGTGGGCTTTCTACACGAATTTACGGATCTAAAAACGGATTTAAAATGAGGGAGATATCGATCGGGGAAGTGGGATACCTTAAAGTGGAAAACTGTTGTTGTTGTCGTGACGATCGGGAGGCGAAAATGCTGTCGCTCCGGCGAGGCTGGCACGCACGCCGAGGAGAGGGAGGAGGATGGAGGAGAGAGGAAGGATTTGGATTAGGGTTTTGGGTTTATTTTTGAGCCAAATGTATATATATATATATATATATATATATATATATATATTTTTTTTTTATATATATATATATATATATATATATGTAAAGGTTAAGGGGGGGGGGAGGGTTCGGCCTATGGAGTTGCATGCTGCTGCTGCTAGTTGGCTTGGTGCATGTGGGGGCGCACATTGCTAGCTGTTCCTGCTGCTAGTTAATTGCTTGGCGCATGTGGTCGGTTCCCACTTATGGGGCCGACCACATAGGTTTGAATTCTTTTTTTTTAACACCTCAACATCTTATATATATATATATATATATATATATATATATATATATATATATATATATATATATATATATATATATATATTTTATTTATATATCTATATGTATATATGCATATATCTATATATATCAAGAATCATCACAAATTTAATATAACTTAATATTATCTATTCAAATAATTAATGTATTTAAACACATCTATATATATATATACATATACAAATTTACTTTACAATAAATTTAATAATAATAACCTATAAGTAGAGTGAATATATATTTTATTAAAAATAACTTTAATGATAATAATAAAATAATAAATTTGCTCAAGGGTGGTTTGGATGAACCCATCCCACACTTCCAAATTCGGGTCCAGAACAATTTGTACAGTGTTGCAAAATATTATTTAATAACAAAATACCAATAATAGTACAAATATTTAAATAATTAAAAATTGTACATAAAATTCTAAAATAATTTAGAAAATATTTCTACGTACATAAAATATGTCTACATAGCCATCTTGGTCCCATCCCATGCCTACATGGGCTTAAATTTAGTTCGGGACCCGTTCGGGCTGGTTTGGTCCAACCGGGTCATAAAAAAACAATATATTAAATAATAGCTAATTAAAATAATTTAAATAAGCCCATTCACAACTTGGCCTGGTTTTTTCTAGTTCGGTCTTCACCATGGCTAGGCTTTCCCCATCATGGCTAGCACACTAGTCAAGGCACGCTGCTACATCTTCCGTGTCAAAATTCATGGTAGTCTTGTTCCAAAATTCAACAATGGCTAAGATCATTTTTAATAATTAATAAAAATCATAATTTGTATAAATTTATTTTTAAGCCTAATAAAATAATAAAAATAATAATTTTTTTTAAAAATAGGGGTTTTACAGATCTGACTCTGTCCATCAACGCAGACTGAATCTGTAAACCCCACATCTCAACCTCCATCCCCGGAACGATCACCTCGATACCCAAACTATCCAGATCGACCAATAGATGACGATCTGCCATCAAATACATAGTGACTGGATACCTGCTCAAGGCATCTGCAACTACGTTGGCCTTTCCTGGATGGTACTGCAACTAGATATCGAAGTCCTGCATCAGTTCAAGCCACCTCCTCTATCTTATGTTCAATTCCTTCTGGGTGAACACGTACTTCAAGCTCTTGTGATCCGTGAAGATCTCAACTTACTGGCACACTCTATCCAGGATACTATACTACACTTATGGGATGCTACCTTCTATTGTCTTCCTCAAATGAATGTGGGTAAATAAGTAGCATACGGGGCTCAGTTGAACGGGACACAAGTGTCATGGGCGTAGGGTGTCTTGTCTAGATCATGCATATAAAGTTGGTTTTGAGAAAACAACTAGTCTTGTGCTTCTAAATTAAAAGTCATGGCAATGTGCATATGATAATCATAAATAAAAGTGGGAATGGTTAATGGCCTAAATTGATCCGAAAGTTGTGCGATACAAGGATAGTACAAGAGAACGAGTTTGAGTGGGACATGATATATCAAAATGAAGATAATCTTGGCTACTACAAACTCATGAAGGAAGTTTCCAGAGATTGACATATCTGACGCTCCAGAAATCAAAGTCACGGAAGAACATTCGTCTATCTAGGATACTCTCTCTAGGGTGTCTATCCAAGTCTTGACGCTGTCTACACAATGCACTAACTTATCTATATAATACTTGGATGGTACTCCTATACTAGGTTACTCATGTCCCTCACCTAACTAGTCACTTAAAATATTGGTGCCTAAACCTATATAATACTTGAAATACTCTGGCTATTGCTACTAGGGTACTCCTCTTATTCTGGCACCTGGGGCAACTCCTACCTTAACACTTATTAATCACCCTAGGGTTTCTCATCCATATTCAATTATCAACAATCATATACAATACTTCCTAACCATACTCTAAACTAATAACCCAAATACTCAAGGACACAGACCAATTGCAAGTCACCAAACCATCACACTACGAAGAACCTATAATGAAATGAGACACCTGGAATAAAAAACCGAAGGTATCCTTACTCCTAAGCTAATTGGGGATGGAACAGAATCTATAATAACAGAAATGAAATGATAGAGATGACATGTTAGGACCCTTCTCAAGATACAATCTGATAATCATACACGTCTGTCCTTAATCATGATACTTAGAATCCTCGCCACGCCAGTAAGCAAGGCTGCGATAAACGGTAGATTCCATAACTAGGTATGCACCTCTATAATCATATCGTCTGGAATCCTCGCCACGCGACTAGTATAGCTGCGAGAAATCTCAAATCTCATGACCAAGTTATGTACATCCGAAGTCAGGTCTCTACGTTTCTGCCATACCGGCTAATATAGCTGCGATAAACTCTATGTTCCATAACCAAGTAGACGTTTACCTTTCCTATTATTCCCGTCAAGATATGTTATCAGAAGATACCATAATTCAAGCTATAGAATTCATCTCTATATGAAAAATCAAAATCAGCGATGATCCATCAATATCAATTCAATAACAATGAGAAAGGGTGAACAAAAACAAGAGGAAATAATTTCAAATTGACGTTGAAAACAAGATTTCCAAGGGTCATCACAGGAATCTCTCAAAAGTCCTAAGCAAAGAGATCAATATGGCACATGATAAGATATCATCAAGGAAGGACAATTTATTTCGAAATGCAAGAAGAGTTTGTTATGGAAATCAAAAGATTAAAGTTTTCCTAATATGTGATTGAGTAACTCCTATCATAACCTAAAACCTATATCCTAACAGCAGGCTCATAATTAGCACTCTAAGTCGAGCACCATTATAAAATCGCACTAGTTGCGACTCTGACCTGCACGGGCCACCATAAATACGTGTCACGACCCGTACCCTGTTTAGGGGCACGAGCACGTGGGTACGTCCAGCCTACGTCGCAGTATCGACGGTAGAACGCTGTAAAGGTTATCTAGAATATATAGAATCTAAGACACAATAATATAACCTGTCATCTCCGAATGGAAGAATATAATCACCACTCAATCACATAAATCTAAGGAAGATAAGCACGATGATAAAGATAAGGATAAAGATGAAGTAAATAGTCTAAAATAGTGCTGAGCCACAATCACAAGTTCAGAATTTAAAGACATCACAAGATCCCAAATAAATACTAAAAGTCTCAAAGTATCAAACTGGAATGTAATCAAGGAAAAATCTAGGTAAACTAGGTCACTACTGGCGGTGCGTCCTCTACGAGTACCGGGTCCACAGGCTGGTCCTGGTCGTAGGCTCCATCTATGCCAAACCCGTAGTAGGTCGGGCAATCTGCATCTAAATCCTCTGGAAAACAATGGAGGTTATCCTGTCAGGATATGAGCAAGTACAAATACCAAGAGGAGTTCCTTGTGAATTAACAAATACTACAAGAGACAATTATAATAAAATACAAGATGAAATGTCAAGACTGAAAGTAAAACAGTATAAGAGAACTGGATATCGTGTCATGTGTGAGATATAAGATAAAACTGGAATATAAACAATGGAAATTAATCTGAGGTATGATGTAAACATAAAAAAATAAAGTGCCATGAGATATTAGAGCGTTATATGATCGGCTTGGGTCAAGATCAGGCAGTTCCATTTGATCGGTTATGCACAGATAGTATAATAGTGTAGGGGTCTGGCCGGCCAAAATGGAAAGCTATGCACAAGTAGTATAAGGTCAGCCTATACCCTACGTGTGGTGAGGGTGGAGCTATACACAAGTAATAAACAAGTAGGGGTAATGATCACATAACCTCTAATAACTCCCCGTCCCCGAGTAGTATAATGAATCCAGACATGACAGGTCATGACACGGGATTCGAAGAACAGGGTGCCAGTCCACTCCCAAATTGGTGTCTATATAAGTACAGGAAACAATATCGAATAATATACTCATATACCAGGTAAACCAGGAATGACATCTCATGACGAGATTCACGTATACTAGTTCGTGTATCCTCGTGTCGAGAATTAAGTATAACACTACAACTGAATCGGATATAGTAGATATCAAAGCAATGAAACTATCAGAGAATGTACTTGCCTGAGATCCTGAGCTTAGAAAATTGAACTACAAACCACTCAAAGAGACACGAACGGTCAACTCGCACAACTGTCTCCTAATGCTGAAACAGACATTACCAACGTTCTCAGAATGGTCAAATTAGCTAGAAATGCCTATCCATAAGTCCAATCCTGGACACAGAAGCAAAACGGTAATTTCGGGTTAAAATGGTGTACGCCGTTGGACCCACTTTGCACCAAAAAATGTGCCAGAACCTACAGTCTCTAAAGTCATCAAACTACATGTCTATAAGTTTGATTTGACGAGACGAACCCAATCGTATGTCCAAAGTTGGATTTCGATGGGCCGTGCACAAATTCGCCCGTTGGATCGGGTCGCGGGCCCACCAAAATAGCGTTCCCGTCGACCTTCTCAGAATTGGACCGAACTTGGCATACAGGACCAAAAAAAATGATACGGTCCTGTTAGCGCATGTTTCGTCTCGATATGACGAGCGTGCACAAAGTAATTGACAAATATGCAAAAGGTCGATACGGTGAATTTTGACGGATACGCATCAAATTCGTCATGCACACGCGACCAATTTGAATTCCGTCAAAGCCCACACGTCCACAAAGTCGATACGCACCTTTCAATACTTTCGGTTCGCGACCACATCGCCCGGATTGATGGGACGGACGACGTATCGGGACATTTTTTCTAAAAATTTATTTTGAAAATCAGTTTTTTCCTCCAACTTCACAAACCAATAACTTTTCGTATAGTGCATGAAATTTAATTCTACAAAAAGGGTTTTAAATCCCTATAGGTTGTCTACAAGTCTCTTCAAATCGATTTTGAAAACTCGCAACACGCTGGTCGCAAATTGGCCACAAAGTTGGGATTTTGGGACAGTTTCTAACGTCCAATATATCAAGTTTTTCTCGATTTTGGAACTTATTTTTCGTCACACATGATGCGAAACAACACGAACTATTTGAAGGGAATTATAGGTGTATATGTTGTGAACATACCAGAAGAAACGGATCGTGAAACGATCGAGCGAGGAAAGAGAAATTCGCTCGCGAAGTTGGGTCGACGACTGTTGCCGCTGCTGTCTTGGCGCGCGCGCCCGCTCTTCTCCGGCGATGTACGGCCGGCCTCCGGCGTGTCAGAGGCATCGGGGTCGACTTCGGGGTGAGCGTTAGGTTGGGGGTAACGACTAGGGTTTGGTATTTCTAAAAATTTCTTCCTCTCTCGCTCTCTCTCTTGATAAGTATATATATATATATATATATATATATATATATATATATATATATATATATATATATATATATATACTCGGTTTTCTTCCGAAACTAAGGGGGGTTTCGGTTCGGTTTTGCTGTTGTTATTTTTGATTGCGTGTGTGTGTGTGTGCGCGCGTTTATGTTGTTTGCTTGAAGAAAATTCAATTTTGACTTTATCAAACTATTTTGACTTTTTGGTTATATATATATATATATATATATATATATATATATATATATATATATATATAAATATATATATATATATATATATATACACACACACACACACACACACACACACACACACACACACACACACACACACACACACATACATACATACATACATACATACATACATACATACATACACATAAAAATACCTACATATATATTTACAATATACGTATATATTCATTTATATAAAAATAAACCCATTAATATTCTCCCCTTTATACAAATATATATATATCCCATAAATGGAATAATACCTATATATATATATATATTTTTTTTTTTTATAGGTATATATATATATATATATATATATATATATATATATATATATATATATATATATATATATCCCATAAATGGAATAATACCTATATATATATATATATATATATATATATATATATATATATATATATATATATATATATATATATATATATATATATATATATATATATATATATATATGTATTATTCCATTTATGGGATATATATATATATATATATATATATATATATATATATATATATATATATATATATATAATATAAAACTAAATATTTTATTTTATATATTTATTAAATATATTAAAGCTTTTATAAATAAAAACTCTATTGAACATGTACATTTCTATATCAATAAAATACCTATTTAACTAATAATATAAAAATACTAACAATAATATTTAAATAATATTAAAATAATAAAATATTATAAATAACTATATTAGCCCTATTCAGAAAAGTGGGGGTGACACTACCTACATGAGGAAGAACAAAAAGAAAGGCGCATAAGCATACTCATGCACCTAATGTCAATTCTGCCACCATTCTTCACAAAGATTTTTGTCCTAAGTTTGGGGAAAGAGGTGTACAACATCCAAGTTTTGGCAAAAAAAAACACTATGATGCCAAAGACTTGAGTGTTTATGCTTCTTCCCGAACTTCTGTTGACAAAAAGGAGAGTCCCACTCACCAAGAAGACTCTATGTGCATGGCACCTAGAGAAGGCTGTCTTCAACAGACTTTCTTTCTCTTCTACTACTATGCATATTGGAGAAGTTCAAGACTGTGCGTTGACTATCCAGAAGTTTAAGGCACATAAAGCAAAATTGTAACACTCCAGTCCCAAAATACGTATGACCAGAAATATGAGACATACCAGCAATATTTCACTAATGGTCCAAAACTACCTATCAAGCCCATTTGCTAATGCCTAAGCTGTAAATCATAAGAACAGCCCAGAATAACAACACAAGTCACAGGTGCACAGCTAATATCATCCACACAGAATAATATTCCAAGAAGTAATCAAGTCCAATGTGATAAATATAGCAAATATCCAGCAGTAAATGAAATATAACTGTGCGGGAAAAAGATATCCCAAAACCACAAAAAAGAGTAATGAGATAAAAAGTCAACTACAAGTCTGCTGAACTGAAATAAAGTAAAGTAGCAAGTCTAAATAAAGAGACGACATAGATCAAGAGAAATCCTCTGGAACTAACTCGTCCTCCTGCGAAGGTACGTCTCCAGTCTCGACTCCAGAACCATAAACCTCAGAGTAGCCCTCCTCTTTGTCTAAGCCTGGGTAATAACCAGGTTCTCTGGGGACATAGCAAGATACGTAATATACATGCCACTAATAACAGTAAATAACATGCAGTGGAAGGATAATAAAATAAAGACAGAGTGAATGCACAGGTGATGACACAGAAGTATGAGTAATGCTACTAATGGTGGATACAAGGTAATGTCGAGTAAAATTTCAGCGTGACGTGAGCTACCGATCCTATAGAAAGCAACACGGTGCGTGCTAACTATCTATATAAAGTCTCTATTGCAGCACTGTGCATACTAACAATCGAAATTAGTCAATAGCCAGGTACTAATAACATCGACAAGGATCTAGGGAGCATGTCTGATGTATAGTCTCTATCGCAGCACGGTGCATACTAACGATCGAGAATGAGGAACATATCATGATATGTAATAAGGCACTGACACGAATAACTATAAAAGTACATGTAAGAAAATAAAAGGTAGGTGATATGGTAAAACATGGATATAAAATATGACAAAGCAACAAGTACCTAACATAAATGAGACATATACAAACTAAAATAAAGGAAAGTAAGCATGTAAAATAGATTGTATATAGGGCAAGGTATACTTTCCTAGTGTATAATCAACCACGTCCAAATAAACAACTTGTTAGGTCAAAGGGCCACTAAAGTTGAACTCCTATAAATGTCCCCAGATGCTGAAACAGACATCACCAACATTTTTGACATAATAAAAATATCTAAGTTTGACTACCCATAAGTCAAATTCTGGACACATGGGCAAAACGATAATTTTGGATCAAAACAGTGTCCGTGTGGACCTACTTTGCGCCAAAAAATATGCCAAAACCTATGGTCACTAAAGTCGACCAATTATATACCAACGAGTCTAGTTTTTCGAAACGAACCCAACGATATGTCCAAATTTGGATTTCGATGAACCGTGCACAAAATTGCCTGTTGAATCGGATTGTAGGTCCGCAAGAACGGCGACCCGGTCAGCTGTCTCATATTCGGACCAAACTTGGCTCACAGGACCATAAAACGGTACGAGTCCAGTGGTGTAAGTTTCTTTGTGATGTGACGCACATGCACAAAGTAATTAGGATTTTTGCAAATGGGCCAATATGGTGTGCCTCGACCGATACACCATGAATTTGTCGTGCACATGCAACCAATTCGAGTTCCATTAATGCCCACACGTCCGCAACATCCGTACGCACATTTTGATGCCTTTGGATTGCGACGAAGTCGCTTGATTTGTCGAGACGGACCCCGTATCGAATTTTTTTTTAAATTTTCAAAACTGTTTTCATGGTTTTTCTTGATTTTTAATCCAGATTTACATGCAAATCATAGAAGAACAAAATAAAGTAATTGAAGGGTTTTGAAGCCGTTCTATTTGTCTAATAAATCCATTTAAATAGATTTCGATAATTTTTAATAGATTGCCAATATTTCGCCTTCCAAACAAGGTACATGAACAGTTTTTCGAATGTCAAGAACAGGTTTTTTCGAGTTTGGATCGATTTTTAACTCGATTAAAATCCAATTTAATTCGAACTTATTTTATGGAATTGAAGATATATAGGTTATGTTTCCATTGAACCAATTGGTTCGTGAATTGGTGACGAGATGAGAAAGAATTATACCTGAAAAGTTGGGTCGACGGCTGTGTTGCTGCCTCTGATGTCGCACGTTCTGAGGCGGCCGTACGGTAGTAAGCGGCGGCAGGGAAGGGTCGAGGGTGGTCTTGAGGGGGGTGGCTTTGTTAGGGAATTAGGATTTTGTTCTCCATTCCCTTCTCTCTTTCGACATATATAGGGACGGGGAGAAACTTGTTCAGTTTGTGGGCTCGGGTTAAAATAGGTACTATTTTCGTAAGGGAACAGTACTAATTTAAATATTTTTATACTATATATATATCTCTCTCTCTATGTATATTTTTTTTCTCTCTCTCTATGTATATTTTTTTCTCTCTCTCTCTCTCTCTCTATATATTTTTTTAACCAACCAACCTTGTCATATATTTATATAAAAGGCGCAAAATGTCGTAGCCTTTACAAGTATGCTTAAGAAGAGAAAAGAAAAGGAGCGGGGAAACAAGGTCCCGCTCGGAGGCTTAATCCCTCAAACAAAACTCAGCAAACACGATTGTTCAGGGAGCTCCAGAAGTCCTCCTTGACGTGCTTGCAATGTCTGCTAACCTTGCGAATCTGTTTGTAGATCTCAAGAATGAGATGAGAAGAGTTGAACTGGTGTCCTTCATATCTGTATTTGTTGCGGTTCTTCCAAATGACCCGCGTGATGGTTGCTGCGACGATCTGGTGGCCATGTGTAACCACCACTTTCCTGGAACATGGGTATTTTTAACTTTTTCCTAATTGTTGTTGTTATTGGGATTCCATATTATATCTTGAGTGATAAATTAGTTTTCAAAACTAAACTTTATATTTTGGTTAATTATTTAAATAATTATTATGGTGCATGTGTTATATTTTAAATATGGAAAATGGTTAGCCTTTAGATTAGAATAGTGGTTAGTGATCCTAGAGGACCTAAACTAACTTGTCATGACCATCCAACTAGATGAATATGACTAGCCTAAATGAACTTTAGTTAGTCTCTAGCTAGATTAGAAGAATTAGTTAGAAGGTTTGACTAAACATCTAATTAGGAAGGAAGGTTTATTTTCTAATCTTTTCATCATCTTCCTCCCTCTTTCATCCCAAACCCTAACCCTAATTAGGAGCTCCTTCTCCAAATGCTCCTACCACCAAATTGTCTCCAAATTCCCTCAAATTAGTCTTATTCTCTTTTCCTTGGAGAGGAGAAGGCTCTATTGGCAAGCTTGAAGGGATTTGAGCACTTGGAGCTTGAAGGAGTTTGAATCTTGAATTCATTTTCATCGAAAATATATTTACTACAACAAAAAACCCTTTTAATGACGCTTGATAAGTGGATTTCATGATGGTTGATAAAGAAGCGTCATCAAAGTTCGAAATACCTTTTTTCTATGACGATTTAGGCTAATTCTGGGCTTTTTATAACGTTTATAAAACAAAGCGTTATTAATAATTTAGAGCGGTGGCAAACTTGTAATATTTTTTAAGTTTAATTGTTGGCAAAATCTTTGCTATAGCCCGTCTCTCCCCCAAAACATTCTGGTCTTCTCCTTCTCCTCCTTTCTTCTCCCTCCTCTCCCCCAACTCCAAAACCCTAACCCTAGATCCAAAATCTTCGAGGAGGGCCTCACGCTCCTCGTCGCCCTCCAGGACAAGCTCGAGGCCGTCGCGCACGCGAGCGACAAGAACGCGAAGGAGGAGCATTAGGGTTTTGCTCGTCCTCTTCTCCGCGCTCTCCCTCTCCTTCCTCCGGCGTCATCGATGTCGTGGGTCCGCAACCTCCGCCGCTTCATCGGTTCCGGCGTCGGCCTCGGATCCGAAGCCCTCATGGGTCAGTTCCTCTTCCTTACACCCTCCTCTCCACTTCTTCTCCTTCCTTTCTTCCAACTCCAAAACCCTAACCCTAATTTTGAATAAATTAAAAGCGTAGGAGGTCTTGTCGGTGTCGACGGCCCGGACGAGGCCGAAGTCGCCCAGCCTGGCATTGAAGTTGGAGTCGAGGAGCACGTTGGAGGACTTGATGTCCCTGTGGACCCCCATCTGGTCGTACTCGTTGTGGAGGATGGGTGCGCTTGGCTTCATTTTCGTGTAATTATGAAAACCCTTCACTTTCGTGTAATTATGAAAACCCTTCATTTTCGTTTTTTCTGGCAAAGCACATAATTACTTTACTGAGGATGGGTGCGCTTGGCTTCATATATGCAGGGAATGCTTTTATGTCGTCTTTGAGGAGGAGATCCATAATGCTATCATGGATAATAATTTGTTTAGGCCTGGTGAAGGAGTTGCCATTGGTGCTTCAGGAGGGAAAGGTGTGCCCTATATTCGTTTAGGAGATGGCTCTCTTGTTCTCGACATCAATGGATATTGTGCACTATCCAATTGTTTGCTTTCTGTTTGCTATTTGCTCACTTTAACTTGCTATGCTTATTGCCTTGTACCAATGAGTTGTTTATATTGTTTGTAAAGTATCAACTTGTTTAGCTTCTCTGTTACTTTTTTAGTAGTACTTGTTTAGTTCCTATTTGTCATTCAACTTGTAATATCTATGACATCTAAAATAGTTTAGTTAGCGTACTTGCTAGGTTAGAACTTTTTGTACAGTGAAAATTCATCAATTTTGTTATATGGGTTTATAGACTATACTAGCCCAATTGCACAGTTGTCGTATTCCAGTTCATCACATTAGCTATTTTATTATGTGCTAGGTCCAGGGCAAGGACTGAATATTCGAATTATGCACAAGGTTACCGGATTATGCAATAGAAACCCATTACAAATATTTTGCAAAAAAAAGGGAATGTTCTTAATCTAAGATTGAGTACCAATAATCAGACTGCATTTATGAGCTAACTGGATTTTGCTTTACACAATTTGAGTAGTTGTTTAGTTTTTCAGAGAACAGAAATAGATGGCAAATGAGAAAATTCTGAAGTAGGACATTGAATAAAATTAGGATACTACCGGTAGCAGCATATATATATGCAGTAGAGCATGTCCATCTTCACCTGATCACTTTCCTTTTTCGAATAGACACGAGAGAAACATGGCTCTGTTTGTATCGCAGATCACTTGATTATATGACAAGAAATAAAGGGGAGGGGATTAGTGAAAATTAAATCTGTTAGTCACTTCACCTATGCTGAGTTAGTGATACATCATATGTGAGAACGTTCTAACTTTAGCTACCATTCTCTCGAAGAAGTGCTTTTACAAGTAAAATTTAAACGTTAACATGTTCATCATTCTCTCGAAGAAGTGTAAGCTATATAGAAATTAGTAAAAATTATAATGATCTGATGGACAGTGAGCAATGACTGACATAATGTGAATCATTTCAATAGAAGAATTGTGTCTAAATATCCTAATGGTCTAGTTATTTCCTGTTGTTTGCATCATTATAATATGATTGTTCCTTCTTTTCCTTAATGGGTACTGTGGCTCCTATTTTTTCATGAGCACCTGCAATGCATTAGTGTCATTTATTTTATTTGGATAGAATTATAGTATACATTTGTCATAAATCATTTCATAAGTTTTGACTCCTTGTGTTCTTTTGTATATCAGGGATCAAAGCATTTATATGCGAGGCATCTTCGTCCTTTCTTGTTGAAACATCAAGCTAGGATCGATCAACTACTCAGATTTACCTCGACTGAAACTGTATGGTTCTCTTTTGATTGCTCATAGTAGATAATATGAATATGAATATTCAGGCACCATTCTTTCTGATAAATTTTGGAGAAGAGTTATGTGATCCTTCATGAAGAATTCTGGGACATGCAACACTCTTTACTATTGTGCTGTTGAGTGGATTAACCAATGCTTGTTTATGTTATCACTTTATATTGCTTGCCATCTAGAAGTCTTTAGATTTAGACTAGGTAATAATGGATACTTGTTTAGTACAAATTTTGATTGATACAGATACAAAGTAATTGCTAACTCCAGTTTTTTGAACTCTTAGATGAAGATTATCATGGCTCATCAAGGAGAAATCTAGTTTGTGAAGGCTGTACTTGAAAGATGTGCGACAACAAGTATGCATAGTTCTTATTACTTTTTTACTAAAACATCATATCAAGGGGACAGTTGCTTACATAATTGCATCATAAACAAGTATTTGTTTCTCTTTCTTTTGTTGAGTACCAAGCACTCTTTTATATAGCTATAAAACAAATTATATGCACTTCAAATGAGCTTATTATCAATGCCTGAAGCTTTTTGTAATGGATGACATGACACTTGCTCTATCAACGGCCGAAGCCTTTTGTTCTCTTGTATTTGGTATTACTAGAACCAAATAATAGTCTAGGATCCCCTTGTTTGTCACATTCTGACTTGAATTTGGGTAATGGAATATTTTTCCTGCCTCTTTCTTTCACGTGTAATTTTTTTTTTTTATTGTTTGTGAACCAGCAAAGCTGATTGTGAAGGAATTCACCCATCTATTACAATCTCAAGGACGGAATACAACAGAGAGCTCAGACGGCCCGACTAGCCCAATGAGACTGCAGATTCGGGAGGCAGATCCTGATGCGGACAACTGACTCCAAGTAGGTTTGGTTGTTCCGGCAGACTATCTTTAGCTCGTCCTCTGGCCAAATTTTGATGTGGACAATTTTGGTAGTTATAAATATCTATATGTATTTGGATATTCTATTTTGATAATGTAATGAAGATGTTGATATGTACTCTATTTTGAGAAATGTAATAAAGATGGTGATATATAATGTTAACTTTTTGGAATGTAATATATACTGTGCAGTATAGAGCATTATAAATATGCTAATTTGAATAGTATAAAGTGTTATAAATGTGCTACATTGAGCCTATACATATTATCTATTCATGACGTTTTAAAATTGTTCTGAATTGTGCACTATATATTAACTATTCATAACGTTTTTATAGAAACTATTCATGACGGTTATTTTATGACATTTTTAAAAAATATTTATAACACCCGTTTTCATAACGGTTGCTGTAAAAAAAAGCGTCATGGTTCGTCATTAATGACGCTTTTTAGCCGTCATTAAAAGGGTTTTTTGTTGTAGTGATTTCACAATTGGTATGAACATTCTAACCCATTAATTTCCATCAAATTAGTGTAGAGGCATCCATTAGGGACCCCCATGCATTAGATTTACCATGGAGAGGAGTTTTGACTCATCCTCCTCTTATTTAGAGACTTTCCCCTTTGTGTTTTAACCCATTTTAGGGGAAATCTGAGAATGAGATTTCTAGGGTTTGTGAAATAAGTTTGTTAGGCTCTATTGGTGATATAGAACATCTGGGTGAGCTTTGAGTCATGTTTGATTTCATTTGGAGTGCGTATTATGGACGTATCCGATACGCACGCCAAGTGTTTGACAAAATAACTCCTAGAGCATTCAATGATATAATTTTAGTTTTGAGCCTTGATTTAGGCTTGCATTGTCTTAAGTTATCATTAGTGGAGTTATCTAGGGATTTAGATTAATTTTGATGCATTTTTGTGTGATAAGGGATGTAGGCATAATTCATGATATGTGTGGACTATGTGTATGTTTATTTAGACTGCTTTTACAGTGTGCTAGTGTCACAATGCTTCATTTCCCATATCACTTGATATCAACCCTATGTTATTGATCACATATGTGTCTAGTTACCACTGTTATCTACATCCACAATCTATTTGGTTACAGACATTCAGTCCCCATTCTCTGTATGGTTCTGTCCCAACTTAAACTATGTTCAGTTGCCTAATGTTCAAGTATTGCAATGACATCAGTCCACTGCTTATTTAGATTACTTAGTCCCAATATTGCTTCCCTTTAACAGTCCACTAATACTATTAGAGTATCAGTCTCCACTTCACCTTAAGGATTCAGTCCTTACTTAGGATTTTGGTTTAGTTAATCCTTAGTACCTTTCCTCTTTAGCCCACATTATGTTTCAGACCTCTTTGGTACTTGTGGGTCAGTAATGGGATTAGGAGTGAGGCTCGAGTATGAGAATTTTGGTATCATTTCTAGCTACACTAAGTTCAGTCTTTACATTCTAAAGATCAGGTATTAGGATGTGGTTCAAGTCTCAGTTATCTTCATGACCAATATCTTTAAATGTTCTGTCCTGATTCATTTATTTGTCCCCATCATGTTAATGTTTAGTTACCTTAAAACCGTTTCTTGTTCAGTCCAGTCGAACAAATGTTCTGTCCTACTTTATTTGTAAGGTCCACCTCTCTTTGTATTAGTGTCAGTCCTCGTTATTATGTGTTCTGCATTCTTGAGGTGCAGTCACTTATTTCATGAATCTTCCTGCACCTCTAATGATCATGGAGTAGATGTTGTCCTTGGATGAATGTATCATTCCAGCTACCCTTAGTTCAGTAAATGTCTAAACATTAGTTCAGTCACCCCCACTTGATGGTTGTCCATTTTACATCTTAATGTCAGTTCATATCCTCCCTTAAGTATCTGTCTTCAGACCACAATTTTCAGTCCATTTATATCCTGTCCTGTCTTCCCTATTGTTCAGTTGCTTAAGTATCAGCCTGACCTTGCATTATATCCATATTAGAGCATTCAATTTGATCAGTCCCTTGGCCTATTTAGTATCAGTCCCTCCTAATGATATGTTTGTTCAGTCCATATCCCCTACATTGCTCAGTCCCAAAATACATTATTGTTCAGGTTAGGTTCAGTCCTCTTGGGACTTGTATCAGTTTGTTCATATCCAAATGTCTGTCCATTTGAGTTTTGGATATTATCCAGCCCTCTAATTGAATCTTTATCAGTTAAAGAGGATGAGGGAGTACCTTGGCATGACTGTTCAGTCCAGTTATGATATCAGTCTACATTATTCCCATGTATCAGTTTATTTACATCTATGTATCAGTTAATTGCCTTTATTCAGTCCCATTAAGTCCAGCCCTCTACCTGCAAGTGCTTCAGTAATTTAACCTACCCTTCATTCCAATTATGTTCAGTTAGTCCCTAATGTGCAGTCTTCATCTTTTGATATGTCCAGTTACCTCTATGATTCAGTCCACTGTCATGAGTTTCAGTCCATATATATGGGTTTGTGTGAGGGGTGGATCATGTCCTGCATATATATGATTGTGTATATAGCATGATTATATGTGTTTAGTTGGGGAATAAAGAGATGAGAGGCTATATATTAGCCATATGCATGTATTAGTTAACTTTAGTGACAATCCATTTCAGTTAAAGTTCAATCCCATTTCATTTTCTCTTCACTAGTTGTTCAGTCCCCATTGTTTGTATCAGTCCACATTTCCATAATGGTTAAGTTCAGTCTTTGATATAAATGGGTATGTATCAGCCTTTGAACTTCATTAGTTCAGTCCCCTGTATCTAATTTGGTTTAGTTATCATATGATCTGTCCCCAACCTATCTATAGTATCAGTCCCAGTATCTCCATGTCAGTACCTTTGTTTTAGTTTAGTTTTTGCATCAGTTCAGGAATTCCATTCATCAGTTTTGATGATTCAGTCCATGTTCATATCTGGGACTCCAGATTCCTATATGGTTCCAGATTTCAAGTTTAGTTCATGTCCTATGCCATCTGGTACATACCAGTCCCCAAATTGCAGTATCAGTCCTAATTGTTCAAGGTTCAGTCCTTGATAACATTGTATCATCCATACTCGATTTTCAGTCCATGGGTATTGCATGTTCAGTCCTAATTCACTAAGGTTCAGTCCATTAGTTTCCAACTGTTCAGTCCAAGTATACTCTACTGTCTGTCCTACATATTCTTTGATTCAGTCCTCGTATTCTCTTAGTGATTCTACCCTTCATTATTCAGTCCCTTTGGACTATGATCCAGGCCAATACTTTCAGTTGTGTGTATTCCCACATACATATTATGTATCAGTTCTAAGACTGATACATGTGGTCAGTACATTAATGGGTAGGGGTTTATAGTTGGTATCATATTGGCTTATAGCTCAGTGTATCAGCTGTTAGGAGAAGATAGAGAGACTTTGTATACAATGGTATCAGATGAGTGAATTGTTAGGATAATGTTAAGTCATGACATGAGGGGAAAAGTAGGACCATTTATGGCAGCAGTGAGGTTTGAGCCCTACACTAGGCAGGAACATAGCAGCAGGGGCTTCCTTGTTTATGCAGCAGTAGGAGCAGGGCACACAGGGCAGCAGGTATTTACCTGTGAGTGCCTTCACATACTTGCTAATTAAATGTGTGTATATGCATGTGAGAGAGAGGATAAATGTGATGGTGTGTGATACAGGTATGTGAGTAAATTAGAGAGTTTAGGTGAGAGTTGTGTGTATGTGGGGTTAACAAGTACATTAGTCAATGTTAGGGGTGTTAACAGTTAGAGGGTTAGATAGATGGATAGATTAATGGTTAGATAGGTAAGAATGAGTAGTGGAAGCCTAGTATCCTAGGTAAGATGGAATAAGGCTAACGCATAGGATATTGGGATTATAGGCTAAGGTATAGTATTTAGAGCCTAAATGCATATACATATATAGTGTTACGTGTTATATTAGAGTTATTAGTTATTGGGCTTTAGTCCCACATTGCTTAGAGTAACAGGAGAGGAGGCTAGCCTCTCATATATATATATGTAGTCCCCTAAAATTTCTACTTTAAATATTTTTTTATAAATTGAGTATTAAAAATTTTTACTTGGTATTTGTACGTCGCATAGTCGTATGGGACGTCGCGTACGAGTTCGTATTTTTGTATGCCTCGTCAAGTGCGAATATGTGCGAGATACATATTTTTGTAAAACATTTATTTTAGAAGTTTGGTTTTTCAAATAATAAATATTTACGATTACTTAAAATGGTAAAATGCGTCGCATTGGAAATTTCCAAAACTTATTTTAGAAAACTATGTTTCATTGCATATGAGGTGCATAAATTTAAATTTCATATATATAAGTCTATTTTCGAAATTAATTAATATTAATATTTTGTTATTCAAAAAGATATTTAAAAATATTTACAATTTTTGAAATTATTATTATCGATATTTTTGGAAAATATATTTGAAATTTTTTGTGGCCATTTTAAATCTCGATTTGATTTTATGGATTTAATTTAAATGGTTTAAAGATAGAATTTATACTTAAATTGAGTTTAGATCATCTAGTTTTAAATTAGAATTTAATTTAAATTTAGATTTGAATTATTTGAATTAAAATTTATATTATCTATTGGGGATTTAATCAAATCCCAATCCCTATCCAACTGGGAATTCCCACATCCTATATATAGGCAGGTACTCGTCCATAATTTGCTACCATCCAAATTGTGCATCGTGTCTGTGCCTCCCTACATCCACTATATTTTTAGTACATATACATCGTTCTTTCCCGTGTCCGACATGCCGGACACAACCCTGTTCCCGTGTCTCGTAGGACACAACCACCGACCCTTCTCTGTCGTGTCAGGACAGCCCCTGACACGACGACATCCCCCTACCCATTCCACTGTCATCACCATCACAGCCCCAGCCTTCACCACAGCCCCATCATCGTCACCAACATCGCAACCACCACCATGACGACACCAACTTTGACCATTACGCCCCGCCCCTGGGCAGCATCACCATTGTCTTCATCATCGTCACCACCCCTACGGTTAACCACCACCAAGATCATCCTCGCCCAAAATCTCGGAAAACTCCCATCGCCACCACCGACAACCCAAAATTCCCACACCCCAAAATAAATCCAAAACCCTTACCTGTTTCCGGCGACCTTCTTCGCCTCCGCCAACGCAGATCGACGCTGGCGAACCTCCTCGCCTCCTCCTCCTCCTTCAGATCCGCGCTCTCAGTCGAACTCGAGCCGACGCCTGAGCACCGCGCCCCTCCGGCCCCTTCCTTCTTCGCCTTTTTTTCCTCTCCCCGTCGGCTCGACAGCCACCACCAGCTCCGTGGCGGAGCACCGGACCTTCGCCGACCCAGCTCGCCGGACCAGCGCACCGCTTCTTCCTCCGAGTCGTGATCGCCGCCGAGCCCTGGTGAAACCCTGTTCTCCACCGTCGCCAACCGAGCACTTCGCGGCCACCAACGCCGCCACGCCGGAGCTCCATCTTCCGCTGGCACCCACCGTCGCCAGCCGTGCGGATGCCCGACGCTCCATCAATCCTGCACGGTGATAGGGCACGGAAGCCCTAGGCCATCCACCGTGCCGCCCGACCCCCGACCTCCAGCGCCGCCTCCCGTGCCGTACAGCCTGGGACGCCTCCACGCATCACCGCCAATCCGCCGCCGTCTACTGGCGAGCAGCCTCGCCTCGCCGCACCTGTCCCTGATCCCGCCGACCTTCGGCGTCGTACACCGCCCGCCGCCGCTCTCCATCTGTAAAACCCATTTCTTCTCTTCCCCCTCTCCCGATATTTCTTCTCTAACCCTTTCTTCCTTCCTTAGTAAAAGAACAACACTAAGCTGTTTTGTTATTAGTAAATATTACTGTTACTTTATTATAATAAAGGTTATTATTTCTTATCTATTATTATTATTATTATTATTATTATTATTATTATTATTATTATTATTATTATCAGTATTAGTATTATATTAATATTACTGTTAATTTTAGTAATATTATTTTTGGTGTTTCTAAATTATTAAATTGTAGCCAACCATTATATTTAGATATGGGCATAGTTATTTTCAAATTATTGTATCATATTTATTATTCTAAAATATAGTTTGGACTATAAAATATTATCAACATAGTTATTAGTATTACAATAGCCATTTTTAAAATAAATATATAAATAGTATTTCGAAATTTTGTTGTCATTAAATATATATCGTGAGGCTTGGGCCTTGCATTAATTTACATATTGGATTTAGCAGCTAAATTTACGATATTTTGATTAAAAGAAAATATAGTTGACTAAATTAGATTTTTAACGATAAATGAATTTTCTATATTATTACCTAAGGATACACTTTGACCAAAGGAATATTTTGATAAAAATAATTTTGCCTAATATAATTTACTAGATTTTCAAAACATATTTCTCCAAAATTTTCTAAATATAGTTATAATATTATCAGTAATTAAGAAATATTTTTCAAATGCTATAAATAGTTTCTAGAAATATTTAATCTCTCCTTAATTGAAATCTTAAATCATGATTGATCATTATCCCCTATTTCCTTACAAATATCGAACTTCCTTGTATCCTCTCTAGCCAATTGGACTGCCCCGGACTCAATGGCACGGTCCGTACTATCATCGGAGGCCGTCTTGCATAGTTGTAACATCAAAGTCATATTTGTGCTACATTGATTATCGCAGCACACCCGGCGTCACACCAGGCGACACAACAGGCAAGACACCTTGCCTTTACTGTTTAAATTTCTTGCTCAATATCATGCATGCTTTTTCTTTATGTTGTTCTTTCAAAACTATGTATATATGCAAATTATTATACTTTATGCAATTGGCTTAGAGTTAAGGGACCACCGTATGTTTAGTGCATCTCATAAACTGTCACGATGTGCCACAAATTGTGAGTGAGTTGTGAGTCGCATATAGATGCGGACTGGCGTGCTGACTGATCATTGGTGCGTACAGGCCGTACGTTAGGATATAACTGCTAATAGATGGTGTAGAAGACTTGGCAGTTATTAAGGATTAAACAGTGTCGTGGAGACGACGCATGTATAGTATCATTGGGGGGAGGGGACAGTTATTAGCATAGTGGCTACATTTTATTTTTACACACATTTTGGGCTGAGGGTGACTCTTATGAGCACTACCTTCTGTCCAGGGCCGATAGTGACTCGGATGAGCGCTACTTACTGCCACTCTTTATTTATTCTGCTGAGCCTACAGCTCCTGCGTAGAACGTTGTCCTCAAAGTGCATATCACATAGAATGGTTAGTAACCTTTACTCATGCATACTTTTCTGTTGAGCTTTATTTATTCAGTTTATCGGCATGATATTATGTGTCTTGTTACTTCCCTCTGAGGACCTGGTTTTCCCCCAGGTGTGTGTTCATGTTTTCTGCAGGTGTTCTAGCCAAGGCCATGACCTTTCCCATTTCTCGAAGATGATTGCTCTTGGTTCGTTTTATCATTTTGTCGATCGCTTTCTTGTACATTTATTTCATTGAGATAGTTGGTAGTGGACTTTGTCTCCGCCAAACGATTGTACCATAACTATTCAAGTTGATTCTATCTTTATTTTATTACATATTTGTGGATGAGATTTAGCATATCTTGGTTCTCTACAATTTACAGCTTATGTATTTATACGAAGAATCCATACATTGGAGTATTTTCGTATATCTACAGCTGGCATGATACGTATCTAGTCCTACGTATTTTGGGACTGGGGCGTTACATGTTTTTGTGGTGGCCCATGCAGGTCTAGTTTGCCGTTTTTGTTACATGACTGTACCGAACGGGCCTGCAATATAGGATTAAAGTATAGAATCTCAACCACCTACTTGACATCCTTTCTTGACTTCAAATTTCGAACTCTCGTTCGACCTTCTTGATTTGCATCTTGCTTGACTCCTACCGCAAAATCTTAGTTTCGTGTTTAGTAAGATGACTACACTAGTATATGCCCATAGGATAAACACATGGCTAGATGGATTGCATTGACAATTAATATGCATTAAGATTTTTTGAGTTATAAAGACATTTTTCCTAAAAGTATGATTTTAAGGATTAGTTAATTTTAAGTTGGGTAGTAGCATATTACCGCCATCAAAGGATAGTTGAAATTTTATTTTAAATTTACAAGGTGGTATACACAAGAGGATAGCTAGATCGAGAAAACACAATTTTTATGAATTTTAAAATAGTTATGATTTGTTAGGAATATGAAATCAATTTGAGTAATATCTTGAGTTTTTATATTGTGACACTTGATTTACGGTTAACTTTAAGTTTGGGTTGTAATATGATAAAGTTTATCTCGAGATTATTTAAAGAGTTTAAATTATGATTTTATAGATGACTAGAGAGACAAAAGTTTAGAAGGGAGAGAACCTGAGGTTTTAAATTGCGCGTACGATTTATAAGTTATTAAATTTTGGAGAGATGATGGAAAAAAAATTTGTTTAAAATATTTGGAAGATATCGACTTTGAAGGAAAAATTTTAATTTCAAATTTTGTCCTATGATCTATGATTTATAGAGTAATTTAAATTTCGAGTTTAAAGTCTTGATTATGGATATTTAAATTTTGGTAAAAAAAGTATGTTCATTTTGTGATATACAAGGACTATTTCGAGATTGATTAGAGATTTAAATTAAACTTGACAGGCTAAGATAATTAGTAATTGTGGCGGAGTATCTTGGAAATTTTATTGAGAAACTTCGAGGAACTTAAAATTTAGATTAGATCATATTGGTAGAGGACCAAGAAACAAGAAAGGTCACCTTAGTGAGATAGAAGTATTCTACATTAGATTGCCATGCCACCTATGATTATGCTATTGCAATTACACCAGTATAGTAGTCATCGACCAAACCGATGAACATATCTTGACCCACTTGACCTTTCCACAAATCTAGATCTTTTATTCGTGGCTATCTAATTGTTTGAAACTTAGAAATGATTAGAATCATCCCCTTGACCATACCTTTATGAGACTATTTTCTCTCTATAAACTGTATCCCTAACTTATTTTTACCTCGATCTACGAGATCCCATTAATTATCTTCATTCGTGCCATAAGCTTTTATTTTGGTACATTAATTAGTACCTTATGAAAACCCACTTTCTATTTTGATCATTCGGCGTTCCCTATAGTGACTTTGATATTTGGAGCGCAACACTAGACTTTTCCTTCCCCCAAATTTCACATGCAAGACGTAGACGACTCCACCTTCATGTAGGTATATTGTGTCCCACCAAAACATGTCCCCTTGTACTCTATTTGTATGGTACGACTTTCGGGTCGTAAAGACTAACAGTAACTTTTACCATGATATCAATATATTTATCAACCATGGACCTCGACTCAATTCTTTCGACCCGATATATAATTTTGTTTCTACTTAAATTCCTTACATGCTTAACCTTGCATTTATTCTTGATTGCTGGACCTATCATCCCATGACACCATTAGTTTAATTCTTATAAGTTGGGCAGAATATCTCACTACCTAACAAACCCCTTTTCCTAGTGAACCATATTGACAAGTTCATTTGGACTATAACACTTAGAGGACCCTAACTTATCTAGTCAACCAAGCCGACTGCATAGGCCCAAATTTCGGGCGGAACTTAGATTTTATAAGATCTTGGACTATTTGATTTCTTTCATCATTACCCTTTACTTATTATTTTATCTACCTATGATGCTAAAATAGCTTAGTTTTGCAAGCTTATTTTTTATCAAGCTTGATCATGACATATGTTTAATGTGGGTGCCTACTAATACATTGTCTAATCAGAACCGACGTATTATGGTCTGATCAACCATAGTGCACTTGGTTCGCTTCTTGTATATTGTCCAAACGTGGATGGAGACATAGTTAAACTGGGCCCTAGAGTCTCTTCCGCGACTGCCTTGACAAATCTCTTTGAAGTATTCAATCGCCTTTGAAACCCATATTGGTATTCAAAACATATTTCTTGAACTCTTATTGGTCTTCGGCTTTTTCCTATTCTAGATATGCCTTGTACTTGATAAAGTGAGCCAAACTATTCTCCTATGACCGTGATATTTGTATGTACGCGATGATAATTAGCCACTGACCAACCAATATAACTAGATCCCCGTCTTGAGTTACTCGTCCTTTTCCCTCGACCCTAGACTCATTTTTGCGACCTTCTTCGAACTTGAGAAGGATTCAAACCTAAACCTAGACGACTATATTCTCTCAATGGATTGCCCTTAATCTAGTCGATCCCTTGTCTCCTTATTCTATGTCGTATCATGATTATACTTTAAATCTTAAATCTTCCTTATTTTATTGTGTTAACTAGCAATCCTCTTTCAATTCGTAGCTGTGAGGTATTTTTCGTAAATAACGAGAACATGACTTACAAATTGCATACTTGTGTTGAACGTCATTATTTGCCTCGTTCAATAATCTGATCTTATCTCCCCCATCTTCTCAACCCTACCTATTCCTCAATTTCGAGGATAAAATTCTTGTAAGTTGGGTAGGATGTAAACCCCCTAAATTTTTTACTTTAAATATTTTTTTATAAATTGAGTATTTAAAATTTTTTACTTGGTATTTGTACGTCGCAGTCGTATGGGACGTCGCATACGAGTTCGTATTTTTGTATGCCTCGTCAAGTGCGAATATGTGCGAGATACATATTTTTGTAAAACATTTATTTTAGAAGCTTGGTTTTTCAAATAATAAATATTTACGATTACTTAAAATGGTAAAATGCGTCGTATTGGAAATTTCCAAAACTTATTTTAGAAAACTATGTTTCAATGCATATGAGGTGCATAAATTTAAATTTCATATATATAAGTCTATTTTCGAAATTAATTAATATTAATATTTTGTTATTCAAAAAGATATTTAAAAATATTTACTATTTTTGAAATTATTATTATTGATATTTTTGGAAAATATATTTGAAATTTTTGTGGCCATTTTAAATCTCGATTTGTTTTTATGGATTTAATTTAAATGGTTTAAAGATAGGATTTATACTTAAATTGAGTTTAGATTATCTAGTTTTAAATTGGAATTTAATTTAAATTTAGATTTGAATTATTTGAATAAAAATTTATATTATCTATTGGCGATTTAATCAAATCCCAATTCCTATCCAACTGGAATTCCCACATCCTATATATAGGCAGGTATTCGTCCATAATTTGCTACCATCCAAATTGTGCATTGTGTCTGTGCCTCCATACATCCACTATATTTCCAGTACATATACATCGTTCTTTCCCGTGTCCGACATGCCGGACACAACCCTGTTCCCGTGTCTCGCAGGACACAACCACCGACCCTTCTCTGTCGTGTCAGGACAGCCCCCGACACGACGACGTCCCCCTACCCATTCTACTGTCATCACCATCACAGCCCCAGCCTTCACCACAGCCCCATCACCGTCACCAACATCGCAACCACCACCATGACGACACCAACTTTGACCATCACGCCCCGCCCCTGGGCAGCATCACCATTGCCTTCATCATCGTCACCACCCCTACGATTAACCGCCACCAAGATCATCCTCGCCCAAAATCTCGGAAAACTCCCATCGCCACCACCGACAACCCAAAATTCCCACACCCCAAAATAAATCCAAAACCCTTACCTGTTTCCGGCGACCTTCTTCGCCTCCGCCAACGCAGATCGACGCTGGCGAACCTCCTCGCCTCCTCCTCCTCCTTCAGATCCGCGCTCTCAGTCGAACTCGCGCCGACGCCTGAGCACCGCGCCCCTCCGGCCCCTTCCTTCTCTGCCTTTTTTTCCTCTCCCCGTCGGCTCGACAG
This sequence comes from Iris pallida, assembly GCA_029216955.1. NCBI lineage: Eukaryota > Viridiplantae > Streptophyta > Magnoliopsida > Asparagales > Iridaceae > Iris > Iris pallida. Next base: position 5,093,069 of record JANAVB010035617.1, read on the forward strand.
CCACCACCAGCTCCGTGGCGGAGCACCGTACCTTCGTCGACCCAGCTCGCCGGACCAGCGCGCCGCTTCTCCCTCCGAGTCGTGACCGCCGCCGAGCCCTGGTGAAACCCTGTTCTCCACCGTCGCCAACCGAGCACTTCGCGGCTACCAACGCCGCTACGCCGGAGCTCTGCCTTCCGCTGGCACCCACCGTCGCCAGCCGTGCGGATGCCCGACGCTCCATCCATCCTGCACGGTGATAGGGCACGGAAGCCCTAGGCCATCCACCGTGCCGCCCGACCCCCGACCTCCAGCGCCGTCTCCCGTGCCGTACAGCCTGGGACGCCTCCGCGCATCACCGCCAATCCGCCGTCGTCTACTGGCGAGCAGCGTCGCCTCGCCGCACCTGTCCCTGATCCCGCCGACCTTCGGCGTCGCATACCGCCCGCCGCCGCTCTCCATCTGTAAAACCCATTTCTTCTCTTCCCCCTCTCCCGATATTTCTTCTCTAACCCTTTCTTCCTTCCTTAGTAAAAGAACAGCACTAAGCTGTTTTGTTATTAGTAAATATTACTGTTACTTTATTATAATAAAGGTTATTATTTCTTATCTATTATTATTATTATTATTATTATTATTATTATTATTATTATTATTATTATCAGTATTAGTATTATATTAATATTACTGTTAATTTTAGTAATATTATTTTTGGTGTTTCTAAATTATTAAATTGTAGCCAACCATTATATTTAGATATGGGCATAGTTATTTTCAAATTATTGTATCATATTTATTATTCTAAAATATAGTTTGGATTATAAAATATTATCAACATAGTTATTAGTATTACAATAGCCATTTTTAAAATAAATATATAAATAGTATTTCAAAATTTTGTTGTCATGAAATATATATCGTGAGGCTTGGGCCTTGCATTAATTTACATATTGGATTTAGCAGCTAAATTTTACGGTATTTTTATTAAAAGAAAATATAGTTGACTAAATTAGATTTTTAACGATAAATGAATTTTCTATATTATTACCTAAGGATACACTTTGACCCAGGGAATATTTTGACAAAAATAATTTTGCCTAATATAATTTACTAGATTTTCAAAACATATTTCTCCAAAATTTTCTAAATATAGTTATAATATTATCAGTAATTAAGAAATATTTTTCAAATGCTATAAATAGTTTCTAGAAATATTTAATCTCTCCTTAATTGAAATCTTAAATCATGATTGATCATTATCCCCTATTTCCTTACAAATATCGAACTTCCTCGTATCCTCTCAAGCCAATTGGACTACCCCGGACTCAATGGCACGGTCCGTACTATCATCGGAGGCCGTCTTGCGTAGTTGTAACATCAAAGTCATATTTGTGCCACACTGATTATCGCAGCACACCCGACGTCACACCAGGCGACACATCAGGCAAGACACCTTGCCTTAAGTGTTTAAATTTCTTGCTCAATATCATGCATGCTTTTTCTTTATGTTGTTCTTTCAAAACTATGTATAGACGCAAATTATTATACTTTATGCAATTGGCTTAGAGTTAAGGGACCACCGTATGTTTAGTGCATCTCATAAACTGTCACGATGTGCCACGGATTGTGAGTGAGTTGTGAGTCGCATATAGATGCGGACTGGCATGCTGACTGATCATTGGTGCGTACAGGCCGTGCGTTAGGATATAACTGCTAATAGATGGTGTAGAAGACTTGGCAGTTATTAAGGATTAAACAGTGTCGTGGAGACGACGCATGTATAGTATCATTGGGGGGAGGGGACAGTTATTAGCGTAGGGGCTACATTTTATTTTTACACACATTTTGGGCCGAGGGTGACTCTTATGAGCACTACCTTCTGTCCAGGGCCGATAGTGACTCAGATGAGCGCTACTTACTGCCACTCTTTATTTATTCTGCTGAGCCTACAGCCCCTGCATAGAACGTTGTCCTCAAAGTGTATATCACATAGAATGGTTAGTAACCTTTACTCATGCATACTTTTCTGTTGATCTTTATTTATTCAGTTTATCGGCATGATATTATGTGTCTTGTTACGTCCCTCTGAGGACCTGGTTTTTTCCTAGGTGCGTGTTCATGTTTTCTGCAGGTGTTCTCGCCAAGGCCGTGATCTTCCCCATTTCTCGAAGATGATTGCTCTTGGTTCGTTTTATCATTTTGTCGATCGCTTTCTTGTACATTTATTTTATTAAGATAGTTGGTAGTGGACTTTGTCTCCGCCCAACGATTGTACCATAACTATTCAAGTTGATTCTATCTTTATTTTATTACATATTTGTGGATGAAATTTAGCATGTCTTGGTTCTCTACAATTTACAGCTTATGTATTTATACGAGGAATCCATACATTGGAGTATTTTCGTATATCTATAGCTGGCATGATACGTATTTAGTCCTACGTATTTTGGGACTGGGGTGTTACACCTAGGTAAGATGGAATAAGGCTAACACATAGGATATTGGGATTATAGGCTAAGGTATAGTATATAGAGCCTAAATGCATATACATATATAGTGTTAAGTGTTATATTAGAGTGATTAGTTATTGGGCTTTAGTCCCACATTGCTTTGAGTAATAGGAGAGGAGGCTAGCCTCTCCTATATATATGTAGTCTCTCTTCAATAAAGTGATCATCTATTTTATTCCATTCTACATGGTATCAGAGCCATAGAAGGAAGAAAAAAAAATTCCACAACAAAAATTCCTCCCCCTTAGCCGACCCCCCTGCTGCCCCCCCTTCGCCGACCCCTCCTTGTTGTCCAGCGCCCCCCTCCTTCGCCGACCCCCCTTTTTGCCGACCACCTTGCTCTTCGCCGATCCCCCTGCTGCCCCCCCTTCGCCGACCCCCCAGTGTTAAGTACTTTGTTACGTTTGTCGATGATTAACCACGTGTCACTTTTATTTATTTAATAAAAAGTCGTGCTGAATTATTTAACATCTGGTGTAACTTTCATGCCGAGATAACTACACAATTTGGTCTTCCAATCAAAACCTTTCAGAGTGACAATGGTCGTGAGTATTTATCTCGTGATCTTGATAAACATCTGGCCAGCAACGACATCATCCACCAAACCTCTTGTGCGTACACACCACAACAAAATGGTGTAGCCGAATGCAAGAATCGTCATTTATTGGAAACAACACGTGCTCTTATGTTTCAAGCACGTACTCCTAAGAGATTTTGGTCGGATGCGGTCCTTACAGCTTGTTATCTTATTAATTGCATGTCGTCGTCAGTTCTCAATGGTAGCACTCCCTTCTCTAGGCTCTTTCCTGGAAGAGAGCCGTTTCCTCTGCCTCCCCGCATCTTTGGTTGCTTATGCTATGTTCGGGATACCCGACCAACCCTTTCTAAATTGGATCCTAAGGCTATACAATGTATTTTTCTGAGGTATCCTAAAGATCAGAAAGGGTATCGGTGTTTCTCTCCTATCTTAAAGCAATATTTTTTCGCTCGGGATGTTACCTTTGTCGAAACAAAATTTCCTCCGTTCCCCCAATCAACTGGTCCGGCTCCCCTGATCTATCCCGAAGAAGATTTTTTGTTGTTTTCTCCTCAAACACAATAACCCCCCGTACGGGTGCCCTCCCTTACCGAGCCAGTCTCCCAGGATAATGGTCCATATACACCGATTCAGCCATTAACGACATCAACCACAGAATCTTCCTCCTCTGGTTCCACCAGCAGCTCCGGCTCCAGTGAGCTGCCTCCAACTGTCCCTCCAGCAGCTCCACCAATTCTGCCAGCAGCTCCGACGATTCTGCCTCCAGAACGTCCTCGTCGTGCATGTCGAGATCATCATTTGTATATTAACAACTACAAAGGACTTACCAGTCACATTCAGTCTCTGGTAGCTACTATTGATGGGATTCAGATCCCTAAGACCGCTGAGGAGGGTCTCCGACATCCTGGTTGGCGTGCTGCTATGCACGAGGAGATGAAGGCTCTCCTAGAGAATCATACCTGGGACTTAGTCGATCTACCTAATGGTAAACAGGCAGTCGGCTGCAAATGGGTGTTCACGATTAAGGTAAAACTGGATGGCACTCTTGACCGATTGAAAGCTCGTCTGGTGGCCAAAGGTTACTCTCAAACCTATGGTGTGGATTACTTCGAGACTTTTTCTCCTGTGGCCAAAATGACTTCCGTTCGTGTCCTCATGGCCTTGGCCATTCGCTATGACTGGCCTTTACTTCAACTCGATATAAAGAATGCTTTCCTCCACGGGGATCTTGATGAAGAAGTATATGTGATATAACCTCCCGGGTTTGTTACAAGGGAGGGTAAGGTTTGTCGTCTAAGGAAAGCCCTCTATGGCCTGAAAAAATCACCTCGTACATGGTTTGGTAGATTTACACAGGTGGTTACTCAATTTGGAATATGTTAGTCGAAGAAGGACCATTCAATCTTCTATCGACACACATCTGCTGGAAGAATACTTTTTGGTGTCTACGTTGATGATATTGTAATCACGGGAGATGACAGCCAGGGTATTGCAAGTCTCAAGAAGTTTCTTGGAGAACAATTTCAAACCAAGGATATGGGATCCTTGAACTATTTCTTGGGCATTGAAGTCACACGGGGTAAGCGGGACATTGTAATGTCTCAAAGAAAATATGTACTGGATATACTAAATGATGCAGGAATGATGCAAGCAAAGGGAGCAAACTCACCTATGGATCTAGGGGCAAAATTACTTCCAGACGAAGGGGTCCTGATGACCAATCCAGATCAGTATCGTCGAGTGGTTGGAAAACTCAACTACTTGGCAGTCATGATGCGTCCGGATATTTCTTTTGCAGTAAGCGTTGCAAGTAGATTCATGGCTTCTCCAAGAGTTCTACACTGGCAGACAGTTCTCAGAATTTTGTGTTATCTAGTAAAGAATCCAGGGAAAGGAATTCGAATGGAGAATAATGGACACACTCGCATTGAGTGTTTTACTGATGCTGACTGGGGGGCAAGTTTGACAGATAGACGGTCTACATCTGGCTACTCAGTATTTGTTGGCGAAAATCTAGTATCATGGAAAAGCAAGAAATAAAGTGTGATAGCACGCTCAAGCTCGGAAGCAGAATATCGAGCTATTGCTCATGGCACGTCAGAGATATTATATATGAAGCATCTCCTACAAGAACTGGAAGAAGACGCTGGATCTCAAGTGGCAGACCTATGGTGTGATAACCAATCTGTTATTCACATTGCCACCAATCCAGTATTTCATGAACGGATGAAGCATATTGAAATTGACATTCATTTTGTTCGTGATGAATATACAAAAGGAGTGATAAAATTTTAACATGTGCGGACCGGCGACCAGATAGCTAATATCTTCACAAAGCCTCTTCTGGGTCCCTGGGTTCAATTTTTATGTAACAAGCTGGGCATGATTGACATCTATGCTCCAGCTTGAGGGAGGGTGTTAAGTGTTATATTAGAGTTATTAGTTATTGGGCTTTAGTCCCACATTGCTTAGAGTAATAGAAGAGGAGGCTAGCCTCTCCTATATATATGTAGTCTCTCTTCAATAAAGTGATCATCTATTTTATTCCATTCTACATATAGGAATGTATATATATGAATAGGTGGGTATGTAAAAGTCAATATATGAGATAGCATACATAGATACTTGGGTGGTTTGGCTAATATTGACCAAGTTGTCTAGCATTGAACTAAATTGACTTCCATGACCTAGAATAGGCCTAGAAGCATATAATTAGTGCATATAACTATACTGTTTACTCTAGAACACCAAATAACTCTGTATATCTCATATATAGGTTTGTGTGACACCACTTTGGACATCGATCCTCATTCATTGCTCAGGACGACAGGTAAGTACATTCTCTGATAGTTTCCATTATTTGATTACTACTATAATTCAAGTATTTAGAAATGTTACTTATGATTCTTGGCACGATGGTACACAGATTGGTATTGTTATTGGATCTTCAATCATGGGATGTTATCTTAAATCATCGCAATGGTATCGGATACTGTCCTCGTTGGTATTGGATAACATTGGATAATATTGGATAACACTGGAATACATTGGCTAGTAACGTGTCATGGTTGGATCCATCGTATCAGTCGGGGCGGAAGAAATACTAGTTAGGTATGTGATCAAGAACTATCAGCAAGTAGTGTAAATTATTGACTACTAGCTGATCATATACTTCACGTATGGTTGAGCTAGCTTTCCTTAGTGTAAATTATTGAATATCCCAAGCCAATCACATATCTAATTGGTATTCCAAAACATATTGTCTATTATAGTTTCATACTTAGTTCACCAGCTACATTGCTCTATCTTTGATATGGTAGTTCCTCTTCCATTACTTGCTCGTACAGATTATATTTTTAGATTATATTGCCTGTCTCTTTCCATTATATTATTGCCTCAGACATATTTTTCTTATCGTCTATAGCATTTTTTTATCACTGCTTTATAGTCTTTGTCCTTTATTTGGAACTGCTAGAGGAGATGTACTCGTTTCGTCCTGACTGGATATATTTTTCAGATGTTTGCTCAGAGAATCTGTGTCCCACTTACTGATCCGAAGATGGGACAGCTACCATGGGTCTGGATTCTCATGAGTGATTACCGAGAGACCTAGTTCTAGTTTTGGCTTGCGATAGATTCATTGTTATAACTCTTGGCATGTAAATGTAATGAAGATTTTGTTATTTAAATTTGAGACTTGGATTTTGATTTGTATTAGAAGTTGTTATTGTTGAGACTTTGTAGTATTTAGACTTCTTTGATATCTTATCGTACTTTAGATTGTGATTGAGTATTCAATGTTATCTTTATACTTGTCCTTCGTTCGGAGTTGAGATCTATGACAGGTATATTATATCTTTGTGTGAGATTATTAGTTAGTGACCTAGACAGCGTTCTACCGTTGATGCTGCGGCATAGGCTAGACGTACCCACGTTCTCGTGCCCCCTAAATAGGGTGCGGGTCGTGACACCGTGAGAGGCTTTACCCCAGGTGGCTAGAAGATCGTTGGAGCCCCCAACTGCCGGGTCCGGGAGGCACGAAGTAGAGAACCTAATCCACACCTCTGAAGCCAGGTCACCCGCCGTGAGAATGTGATCTGCTGTTTTGGGCTGGTGCTCCTTGCAACAATGATATGATGAGGCTAAGCTGCAGCCTATAGTGGTGAGTGCATCATCGGTGGGGAGTTTCTTACGAAGAGCTCTCCAAAGCAGAAAGGACCACTTTTTAGGGATGCATGACTACGAGAAAGACACTATGATGGGGGCAGGCATATCGTTCCCGCGGGCCACTCGCCGTGCCGATGCTAGAGAGAAGGACCCGTTAGCCGTTAGGTGTCACGTCCCGATCTGAAAAATCGCTCGTCCTTGCTAGATTTTACCCGAATCATTGTCCTAGCTGGGGCGTGATGCCGCACGAGCCTGGAGTTGTGCTCGCACAAGGCCAGATAACAGGTTCACATAAGATTATCTCAAATTGATAACATAAGCAGCGGAAGAAAACAGCGTATACAATAAGAATCTCTTTTATTAAGAATGAACTGAAGGTTACAAAGGCTTTGAATAGCCCAACTGAATATACCAACTGGCTACAACACTCATGATCTCTCTAGCTCACAAAGGATTACAGTGTTCCATCCATTATGTCTCTTTAATAGCCAACAAGTAGTCTTCGACCGAACATCTCTATGTTGCAAGTCCGAACGCCAATGTGGTTGCTCCTCTTGAAACGCTAAGGACTCCATTCCTCGGCACGTCCAAGCCAAGCCCCGCCCCGAGCCAAACATATCTGAAACCTGTAAGCAAACTAGTGGAGGATTAGTGCTTTCGTCCTCGCTGCACTGATCAAGACCCACTCGTACCCAACCAACACTAAGTTACATTTAGTGAGACATGCAACTTATTTGGTGATCTTTCTATTTAGCCTTAGGGTCAGTTTCATGGCAATATTCGAGCATAGCAACTCATTATAAATGTGTCCAATACCGTGTTTCTGCAGCAAATACAGTTAGACATAATATAAACATCAGTATAGTGATCGTGAATGTTTCTGTCTCGTTTTGCTTAGTCTGTAATCGTTAGAAATATGCATAACCAACCATACAATTCATGCAGCCAACCAACCAAACTTAGACATATGCATAAGGGTGGTAGGCCCTGTGCCTGCACCCAACTCTAATCTCAGCCCACCGGCCCTATCTATATGAAGGTCACGGTATTTTGCACCGTAATGGACTTGGCATCCTTATGTGTAAGCCTATGATCGCCCCAGTACGGGTTGCTAGCCCAGTATCTGAAGGATCCCAAACTTATTGATATCATAGCTTATCACAATACTGGCCGGTCGCAACTCGTCCTAATGATGTGCACCATAAATACCATACATATTCCCTCATAGGCCGAACGGTCCCGGTGCCCCAGTTGTACCCGTTCGAGGGAAGCCACACCCGTGCACGGGCCATCCGAGTCCATTGACCATGCAATATGCACCATAGAAAACAAGTCATATCATTCTAACCAATCTCACGTTTCATAAACATATTCACGTTCCATAAACATATTCCATTATCTCTATCTCAAGTTCCATCGGCATTATGCCCCAACACATCCGTATTGATGCACGACGCCCAACGGCTTAGACTTCTCATACTTATACTCAACACGTTCCATTCATAAGTTATTCACATAACAGTAATTCCGTAGTTACTTAGTCATTTCGTAGCTTCCGTACACGAGGGCACGCTTAACGCCATAATCAGTATTCTAGGCCTAGTGTTCAATGTTCTCGGAGTCGTGCACGTGGTGCACATCTCGATATTGCCTTTCAATGTTCTACCATCACCGCCCTACCGCGACCCGTACACTTGATGCACGTCGCTTTAATTGTTCAATGTTCAATGTTCTATCTTAATGTTCGACACATACTAAGACCTTTAACCGTTCGAGCCACGCTCGCTAACTTAATGGCAACTTACGCATACAAGGATACATTTTATTAGACGTGAAAAAGTAGGGAGAGAGAGTCAAGAACCCGCCCACCTTAAGCCGATATGCCTTATCGTCTCGTCGAGCTGATGCGGCTCGATTCCATAACTTGTTTGCACGGCAAACTCTCCCGACTTAGCCATTCCATTGAACTATTCGACTGATTCGGTGTACCGTGCCCATGCCACGATCCGTTGTAAGGCGACGATTTGGTTTTGCGGACACCTTAGTGAACAAGACAAATTGTCAACCCCTATGATTCAACGTAAAAGCGTAGCCTACACACTAGATCAATCAAAGTCAATACTTTGTTCAAACCGAACTTATGCTTTGCATCGATTCGCATCAATACTTTATCGGGTTAATGCAACTCTTCGAGTCAATGACTCATCGTAATGCACCGTGCGGAGCAGGGCATTACATAATATACCACTCAAAACAAGGTTCGTTCTCGAACCGAAACCAACACTCAATCTAAGTGTTTTGCTAGATCGTTTCACGATCTTGTGCCGCTATCGTTTGAATCATACAACTAAGTTTGGATCATACACATATTTTAGGTATCCCACCAATATATGTATTTCAGCCAAGCTCAGTTGTAGGATATCGGGACAAGGCTAACAGGCTTAACTTAAATCCTCAAGCACCAATCATTCCGATTAATGGGTTTCATAATTAGTAAGTCAATGGTAGGTTATTTCAAATCTATTATGTCTGTATAAAATCCTCTAAAAATCAATATAAATTCATCCTAATTAGTTATGGTAACCTATTATAGGCTCAACCAAGGCTAGTTGAACTAGTTCTATGCCTATATGGCTTATGGAATTGAAATTGACTCTGAAAAGCTATTTTATGGGTCTTGTGTGTCATTTGAAAATAAATAGCACGTGAGAACTCAATTGAGTGGAACACCATTGGTATGTGTGTGGTAGGCTCAAAATGGGTCAAAACCATATATTGGGTAGAATGGTTTGGATCGAGATCGAGTCCCAAATCGAAATTGGAAAACAAGTCAAATGTTACGGTAAAGGTGGTAGTTACATTTTTGACCCAAAATTTTACATGAAAAATATAGTACAAGGGAACATATTTGAATGGAACATGATATGTCAAACTGAAAATGGACTCATCTAGAATACGAATATGGAGCTAGATTTGAGAAATTGATAATTGTTGTGCTTCAAGAATCAAAACTACAGTAAAGTACTTCTATATTCATAATTGATTATAAAATATAGTTTAATATTAAAATAACTATATTAAATAAATATATATTAATTTAAAATAATAGACAAAAATTAGGGGGCTTACAACCTACCCACCTTAGAAAATTTCGTCCTCGAAATTAAAAGAACACTAACATACATAAAATATATATCATAAAAGATAAGCTAATATCTTACCGGAATCCGCAAATAGATGTGGATACCGTTTCCACATAGAATCCTCACGCTCCAAAGTAGATACTTCTGGAGAATGATGCTTCTATGCAAGCAAAACTAATATAATCGTCTGCCCTCTAAGTGTCTTCTCACTAGTATCTAAGTACCAACTGGTGCTCCCCATATGATAGACTGGGTCCTATATTGTCACGCCCCAGTTCCAAAATACTTAGGAACCCAAGACATGAGCATGCTAGCTATACGACTAGAATAAGTATTCCTAATTTAATGGACTTATTCTAATCGTAGTACGCTGAATCCTACAACTACAATATAATAGTCATAGGTAATATAATATCTCTACATCAACAACATATCACTATAATCTCATCAACAGGATAACATCAACACAAAAGATATATAATAATGTCTGACTAAATATAAATAGAAATAAGTCTGACTATCTAAATTACATGATATGTCTGAAATATCGAAGTCTAGTGGAAATATATCTACGAAAATAAAATACAATGCTGGAAATAATAAACTACTGAAATAAAAACATATTCAGGACATAGCTAGCTAGATAAAATATCTATGACTTTAATCAATTGTCAACTCCTGGATTAGGAAAACTCCTTGGGCACAACCTTTATGTCCTCTATAAGAAATCCGGGGTGGATATATGGTCCATAAACTGTAGGATAAAGGTGCTCGTCCATATCTGGGAAAGAACCATGTCCTTAGAGGGACGTAACAAGATACAAAATAACATGCTACAATAGAAAATGAAATAAATACATGAAATAAACTGGGTAAACTATCCATCTATGTGAATGCATGTCGAAGATGAATTTTGGCCATATGGATAGGTAAGGGAGTAGTTTTAGCGTCAACCAATGCTGAAATATATACTAGCATACCACCCAACCGTATCGGAGACTAGTCCATGGTCACTGTCAGATATATCCACTAGTATAGTCTATAACAGCGCACTGGGGCTTATGTGTATTGTCTGTCTCATACGCCTACTAATAGTCTTCCCCTCCCATGTCTTGCTCAAATCACATCCATGACTCGGGCAATCTATATCTCTATGCAAGTCACTAACTAGACTCAATATAATCACTATATGTACCGACATACGAAACGCTCGTACTGGTAGCTAGCCATATGCGTAAGCTCATTGCTAATGGAGGAGTCTTCTAACCTCTAAGACACACACTCACTATCATATCAATGACACCATCGGTAGCACACAAGTCACACTTGGACGCACAGAACTAACACATCTATTCCTATGCACAACAACAATCCATGTATTATAAGAAAAGTAGCAAGGTATCTTGTTGGGAATGCCGACAAAAGAATAAAGTATCAGTCAATCTCCAACCTCCGTAGACAAGTGATCACGAACTTTTAGAAAATATAAATAAACTAAATAAATATCATCACAATACTTACCATATATATACTTACCTTATTTAGACTAAACCAGTCACAAAACAGTCAACTAGTCTATACTATTTATAGATATAATAATATATATATGGCAACCTATTATATAATATTATATACTAAAGATATATACTTTTAATTTCTGAAAAATATCATAATAAATTTTGAATATATTTTATATAAATATCTTTTTTAGAAAATACACTAAATCACTATATTAAAGTATCAACACAACATGCCACATAGAATTCCAATTCAGAAGCAAAAAATTATAGAAAAATATGCAAATTATTTATTCTGGAATAAATGAAAATAATTAGGTTTAAATATGATTTTTTTATCTAAATTTATTCGATTTATATCATATTTAAATCTCACGAAAGTTTGGAATAAAAAAGTTGGGATTTGAGTGGTGTGTTGGTGTCCGAAATTTGATAGAAGCAAAGCAATAGCATAACATCATGAAATAGTTGCAAATATTTATGAACAATGATTCTAGATGATAGATATAGATGTTAGAGACCTTACTAAGGTTTTGTTTGAGATCCAACGAGGTTCAAAGTCTTCGGAAAAGTCTCCGCACGAAAATTCATCAATTCTGGATACGTTTCGGTGTAACAGACGCCACGGCCAAACCGAGTGGAATCGTGTGAGTTAGAAATTGGAAATAAAATAAGACATGTAGGGATATCCATTAAATTTAGTTTGAGGAAAAATAGATGTGAAAAACTATTTTTAACCTATTTTACAAAACACTATCCTGCTGAATTTCAATGAAAAATAATAGATTTTTGGTGTCTTCGAAGACTTGGATCTCTCTCTGATGCCAACGTGGTGCTCCCGAGAGTTGCTAGGATAATGGAGGAAGTTGATAGGTGTGTGGGAGTGGTGGTTAAAGGCTTGGAACACGAAGACAAGGGGGGTTTTGGGGTCGGCCAAGGGGGTTGTGGGTGGCGGCCAAGTAGAGTTGGGGCTCGGGTTTGGGAGTATGGGAGAGGTGGTGTGCGGCTATGGAGGAGTAATAGATATAGAGTTTTGATCCTCTATGAATTATGGAAATATAGGTTTTGGTTTGAATTGATTTGGAGTTTAATTGGTCTTCCAATCAATCAATTAGAATTGAAGTTGTAATGGTTTCCTTATTTGGATAGGATATTTGACTTTGGTCAAAGTTGTGGAGATTTGAGCACATGGATACTCCTAAATTAATTTAAATGAATTTAATAATGTTCTTCTATGAGTTGGCACCCTAGAGTTGTCTCTACTAAGTTAGGTTGACTAGGGTTAAGTCCTAGAATTATTTCCAAGAGAAATAAACACCAAAATGATCAGAAACGGGTCTTATGTGCCATTTGAAAATAAGTAGCACATGGGGACTCAATTGAGTGGGACACCATAGGCATGTGTGTAGTAGATTCAAAATAAGTCAAAATCATATATTGGGTCATTTAGGTTGGATCGATGTCGAGTTCCGAAATCAAGTTGGAAAGTACAACAAGTTTTACGGTAGATAACCTTTTGGCCTGAATTAACCAAAAAGTTATGCGACGAAAATAAAATACAAGAGAACATATTTGGGTGGAACATGATATATCAAGGTGAATTTAAATTTGTCTAGAGAAAAATATGAAGAAAGTTTCTAGAGATTGACATTTCTTGTGCTCCAAAAATAAAAGCTACGAAAAATTAAATATTTACGATCATAAATAATAGTGGGAAAATAAATCTACTAATAACTATACTAAACAAAAATAAATGGAAAAAAAACTCTAAAATCTATGGGGCTTACAGATGTGATCTTGGAATTGTCGACCACATGGCTGGGATCAGTAGCATACTCGTTCAATTACGAGGCATGGATTACATCCTGCACTCTTGCTAATGATGGGGCGATGCAAGACGATATGCTACTTCTCCAACACGCTCTATATTACCGAGAGGGTTACAAATCTAGAGATAAGGTTTCTAACTTGGCTCTTACACCTTTATCTATGACTAACCATAGAAAAATTATAATTCCTTCAAAACTGTCAATCCTTAAACTATATAATATAATCCTATAAGTTACATCACCAACTTCTATAGTAGTTCAATTAGCGATCCACTCCTCCTACCTATAAGCATTTTATGCAATTCTTACAAGTAAGCCTAACCATTTATACTTATTTGGGATAAAGGTCGAGGCTGAACTAGACGACTAATAAACTTATTGGTCATCCTTCTGGTCCTATCACTTTATAGGTCATTTCAAGACTAGTCTTACCATGTATAGAGATGATCGTCCATTCTACTTAGATCTTCTTACTCTATCTAGCACTCTTAGATTGCTAGCCATCTTGACACTATTATTAGATAATAATTCCTCTAGTATTTCTAACCTAAACCCTATCTTAGCAAAATATAGCATAATTTATCTAATAATTCTATAGTTAATTGTTGAGGTTAGACTTTATACTATCCTATATTCTAACTTATTCCTTGGAGAAGTATCCATGATATTCTACCCACCTTAGCTACTTACCTAGTCCTGTAAAGCATATTTTCTTATCTTCTTCAAATAAAAATTCTTTACACAGTCTATCTATTTGAGATGTCTATCCAAACCCTTACTACCTTAAATAACTAGTTCCCTTTTAAAACACTTTTATCAACTACGCTATATCAAATGATAGAATGTAATCCAAATGGTTCATAAAGCACGAGTATTCGTCCGTCTAAAATAGGAAAAGACGAAAGTCCAAGACAAGGAGTTCAAGAAGGAAGATCGACTTCAATTATGAGATCCAAAGACAATGGCTAAAAACAAAAGGACTTTCAAAGCAATTGTGGATTGAGATCCTAATAAAATATTCTAGTGCAGGTTCGCGCGGCACAGTAACGTAACCGAAACGATATGCTCTGAGCTGCATGGGACACCACAAAAACATGTAACACCCTAGTCCCAAAATACGTAGGACTATGAGATCATATAATGCTAGCTATGTATGGAGAGGACTCCAGCCCAGCTCGAATGCATATAAGCTGTCTAAAATAAACTACATATTTATAATAACTAACTCTATCTAAATCCACTGAAGGTAAACTCTTAAACCAAGTATACTAGTGTTGGTCAGGCATTAACATACCGGTACGTACAAGTAACAAGAAAAGACAACATGCAATAAAGTAGACCAGACTCTAATACAATTATCTTGAACAAGCTTACGAAGAAGAATAAAGCTTGCAAAACTAGGCTATATAGCAACATGGTCAAAGTAAAATAAAACATGATATTGGATGAATATAAAAAGGTATTAACTAAATATACACCTGAAATCCTAGAGAAATAATCATCAATCCTCCATCTAATCTACAAATGAGCTTAGCAAAACCTGGAGAGATCACTAGGTCCTCAGGGAACTAGTAAGACACATAATTTACAAGCCTGCTTTAATAGTAATAACATGCATAGAAAGACAGGGAATAGTATAAAAAATAAAGATGGAAGAATACAAGAATGAAATCTAAAGAAAATGGCATGCCATTGAGAATCGTGTTGATAAATGTGACTACAGGTAAATTGAGGTAAAACTACAACTCGATGGAAGCTCACGGCGCCCCAATCGATAATAGCTTGGTGGGGGCTCACAACCTATATTAAGTCTCTATCGCGGCTCGGTGGGGGCCCATAATAGAGAGTGGTTGTCACGACCCGCACCCAATTTAAGGGCACGAGACCGTGGGTACGTCCAGCCTACGCCGCCGTGTCAGCGGTAGAACGCTGTCCTAGGTCTCAAACATCTAACACAGTACAAATGTACTTGTACAGAATATACTCTCCAATCGGAGGACATCTCAGAAGATACAACTCAATCACAAATCTAAAGATAGATAATCAGCACGATAAGATTGATATGAAATCACAGAATGAGATACAACCAGAAATAAAATAAGTTTAAGTGTTATCAATACTACAACATAACATCTGAATAATACAATCTCAAAGATAGCATAAATAAGATAGATAAAACCTAGCAATCTAGCCTAGGAACTATGGTAGTCTCCTCAGTGCAACTGGATCCTCCTGAAGGTCCAAGTCGTAAGTGTCGTCTACGTTAGCTCCAAAGTGGGTAGTGCCAAGGTCCTCCAGGTTATCTGTAATATTTTGTCAACGGGTCCAATCAGGACAGGAACGAGCACATATCTCTGAAAGCAGTTCCGTAACATGGTATGAAATATAGAGCAAGCAGTAGCATAAAATACATGAAACGCTGTAAAAAGATGTACATGAACAGTAGAAATAGACAAATCTGAGTACAGGGAAGTTGTTTAGAAAATAAGAACTGTAAGTAAATATAAGTGATTTAGAGAACAAGATGGTTATGTAATCGGTTTAGGTTTGCACATGGTTATTCTATGGTAACTCCATTATACGTGAGGGTATAATAGACATGCACAATTTTACATACTTGGGAAATTAAACACATAACCGCTTCTACTCACCCCTACCCCAATCAATACACAAGGATCTTGTCAAATTACGTTACGTATATGATTGTTAGTTTACATGGAGTACAAGTGAGCACATGAGAGTACATGAGAGCACATGTGTGTACATAAGAAATATGAGTACAAGGAGTACATGATGCACATGATAAAGTACATGAACAAGAAATACCCGATGCACCCGATGAGGGGATAACATCTCATAAAAAGATCCATATAGTTTCAATCCATGTTAACAACGTGTCAGCATCAAGTAAAGTAGTCTAAACCAGGCTATATAGATACTATCATGAACAAAAACTAACAGAGAATGTATTCACCTTATACCCTGAGTAACTGATATGTATAGATGTCCAAACTGGTGTCACAGAGTCCTATTTAGAGCAATACAGGTTATAATGAGTTCAATATTGAATAATTGAAGTTTACAATACAATCTACATGATTCCAGGTCAAAGTCAACTCTAAGTCAATCTGGTCAACCTAGTCAAACTAGGTCAACATCTAAGCTAACTTGGTTAACTGTCTAGGGTTTGGTCAAACTCTAGTCAACAAGGTTACAAAGGCCTAGTGGGTCCATTTCTAGGTCATTCTATAGGGTATCTCATAACATAGACTAGGATACCAATCACACATACATTTACCCTATATAACATACATACCATACCTCTCACATATCTATATATACACTCACAAATATATATATCATATATATACACTCACACAGGTATTCTCATAAACACATAGCCAAACATCAATCATAGGCATAAAACCTCAACACATAACCTTCTACCCAACTGGACTGAACCCACATATAGGGCATCAGAATTCTGAACATACAAATGAGTATCAACCTCATCTCCTCAACCTAATGCATATACATAAGGCTATCTATATCAGATATCATATAATATCAAATGTGTCACAGCAAGGTGAAAGAGTGAAATGAATGTCAAGTGTACAGAGTGTACATCTAGTGTTCGAGTGTCAAATACAATGTGCAGTTGTGTCAACAGAGTATAAGAAGTGTAATATGGTATCAGAGTGTGTGGTGCGTATACAAATGTGTCAATTGAAGAATGAATACCAGTGTGTGTCAATATGAGTGTACAAGCATATCAACATGTGTCAATGGAGTGTCCTAGTGTCATAAATCTGTGTCCAGAGTGCAGTGTCAAACGAGTATCAGATAGTGTCAAATATGTATCAGAGTTGTGTGTGCGTGTGTCGAGCAAGAGTACAGTATATGTTCGAGTGCCAAAGACAGAGTGTAAACTGCCAACATGTGTTTAATTGAGTGTCAAGACAAGTGTCCAATGGTGCAAAGGGTGTGTCAAATATGTGTCCATGTGTGCACAGCAGTGAATGTATCAGAAAATGTGTGTGTTAAAAGTGTCAATATGTATGCAGTGATAATGAAGTGTAAAAGTCTCAAAGAGTGAGTGCATGAAGAGTAGTGTGGAGTTTTAAATGTTGCAAGATAGTAAGTGAACAAGGTGTCATAGTAGTCTAATGTGTCAAGAGTGTTTCAGAGCAGTGTCAAATAAAATACAAGAGAGCGAAATGGCAGGATATTGGTCTAAGCAGTAAAATAATCTGATATACAGGTAATACAAGTGGGCAGTGTATCCAATTGCAGTAATACAATGTACATGACATGTCATCTGGCAATGATATGTAGGGGTGAGCTAATATGGATGAAATGCAAAAGGAGGCAGGACAGGTGATGCAGAACATGCAATTGTAGTATACAAACATGCAGGACAAGGTATCATGAGTGTTGCAGACTTCCTATATACAAGAATTGTGAAAGTAGGAATGATATGGGTTCCACAAGGCTCAGTTGGTTGATACTCTTCAAGTATCAACCATCTGATACTCTTCAAGTATCAGCATCTGATACCCTAATGAACCCATATGCAGATATGTGTACGATGGAAGTATGACTGAACTATTTAGGGATAAGGACCAAACATGTGAACAAAGCTAGAGGGGGTTTCTCAGATGCAGGACAATACCTCAAAGACACTGACCTCGTAAAATTGATCACTCAAACACAAACTCATCACTCACAAGCCCACCACATCTCCTATACTGCTATTGATCAAACAAGATCCTACCCACTCTTATCATCTAACCCAGGTATCATGGTTGGAATGTTGGTATTAATGGAGGTAGTGGTTAATTAGCTAAATGCTGGATTACTTGGACAGATGCCGTAGAGTGCAAGGTTATGCAAGTGAAGGGGTTGTTTCTCATCAAGGGTAACAAACATGTATATGTGTGGCAGATATGTAAAATGAGGTGGCAGATAATATAATATAGAGGTTTGAAGGGGCATGCAGAGTGATGTGTCAATAAATGTACTGGTGAATGTGGAGTGTCAAGGCATGAGTGTCATATAGATGGTAGTATCAAGTTGTGTCAGATGTGCTATAGAGTATACATGTGAGTGTACAGATAGTGTCAATAGGGTGTATGTGCAGTCAGTGAAGTGGTGTGTCAGACATGTGTTCGAGTGTCACAGCAGTGTCAGAACTGTATCCAATGTGTATCATGTGTAGTGTCCAATGAGTGTCCAGTAATGTGTCAAAGAAGTGTCAAGTGTAAAATAGTGTCAAAATACAATAGAGCATGTGTGTCAGCAGTCGACTGCACAAACATGAGATTTATGGGTTGTGCTACAACTCAAAGGAGCCATGGTTCGAAGTCCAACTCTCATGGTCGAGGGTCAGTCATTGCCCCAACTCAGAAACGTGCCTTGGTGATCAAACCAAGGTGTCTCGAGCGAGGACAGGGGCTGTGGTAGCAGGCATGCTACTACGGAGTGCAACAGCCCAGTCGAGCATTCCCGTATCCAAAAACACCAATCAATCCATACTAATTTTAACTCAGTCATATACCAATGTAATCTACATATAATAAGCTACCCAAATATATAATTTATTTAGAAATTGAAGAACAAAACATCCTATGGGGCATTTCATCGAACACTTGAGACACGTATCCAATACTCTTGTGATACGCAACCCAAATGGATTTCAAATTTAAACCAAACTTAGCCTAATGCTAGGGGGACCCTAAATGAATGCATCTATGGAAAGAAAACAGAAATTTGAAAGGTTTAGAGGCTCTTATCAATTGGGATTTGGAATCCCAATGAAAATCCTTTTGCAAAGTTCTTCCACAAAATCCAATGGTCAAATTGCTCCAAATCTTTCCTAGCTAGCCAATAGAGACCTCATCTACTCAAGGGGAGTGATTTGTAACTGGTTTGGTTGAATTTGGAGTTGATTTGATGAAAGGGGACAAATTTGGGGAAGAACACAATTAGGGCTAGGGTTTCAATGAAAGAGGGATGAATGGGGGCTAATGTTGATCTATATAGGGGGATGAATCCTTGTGTGGCCGGCCAAGGGTGGTAGGCTAGGGTTTGGTTAGGCACAATTGCCCTAAAGGCCTTTCTAAGTTGTAAATTCTAGCCCTTTTGCTAAAGGCCCAACTAACACCTTGATTTTAATCCTTAATTAGATTCTAAGTGATTTTTAGCTAGATTATAGTCTAATTACTAATCTAATTACATTAGCAAGGTCTCCATGGTCATGGTTAGTCTCTAGGCTAAGGTAGTTCTAAGGTTTCACTAGCAAATAGCTAAATTATAATACATCAAATTAAATAATATTAAAATAATAAAAAAATCACCAATTTATCACTAACATGATTTAAATCCATTATTTAATAACTAACAAGATCATTTTTACAAAAGTTCAAAATTACCCTTATTTTAGAAAAAGTGGTAGTTGCAATCCTTCCCCCTTAAAAAAATTTCGTCCATGAAATTTAAATTGGTCGTACACCTCTTAAGGTCACGCCCCCAACAATCATGGTCTTAAGAAAACTTATCTAAATCATACAATTCGAAAGAATAACATACAGGGTCATGGCATGCAATATCAGTCTAGGATCTCATCTAGCTATATTAGTCATACTACAGCACAAGGCAATCACAAGGTATCAAAACATACAAGCAATGTGGGGTGCATCAATCATCAAAAGACATGCTAAGGTCTAGGTCAAGAACTCACCTCCAACTAGGTCTGGTGATTAGAACTCCCTCCTGGAGGCGGGGCCTTGGCAAGTACATCAGGGCAGTCTCGCAGCATGTGTGCAGCTGACCCACAAAACAGGCACAACCCTCTCCTCTTCCTACAGTGGTCCCATACATGCCCAGGCTTCCTACAGTAAGCACAGGTAAGCACTCGCTCAATTGGCCTCTGCTGGACAGGAATCTGGACTGGATAGGATGGTATAGGCTGAAAGTCTAGGTACTCCTGAGGCTCTAGGTATACTCTGCTCCTCGTCCTTTTGGAACTAGGCTCTCCTCCTGAATACACTAGGTCCCACAGCTGTTGGATCCTGTGACTCTGCTCCCTCAGGATCTCAGCCTGAACTCTCTGTGTCTCTACCACATCCCGGGGAAGTCCGAATATCTGAGCTCCATCAGGAAACAAATCTCCCAAAAATATGGTATAGGGTACCACTCCAAGAGGCAAAGGAGGAGGCAGAGGAAGTGTAAACCCCATATTTCTAAATTTTTACTATATTTATTTTATGATATTTTGTGGCCCATTTATTTTATTTATTAATTGATGGTTATTAATGATATTAACTTTTTATGCTTTACTAATTTGAAGATGTTAGCATAAATTTTAAAGCTTAATTACAAAAATTATTTATCAGAATATTGATAAATTATTTCTTTTAGGATTGGAAGATATTTTTTGTAAAAGAAAATTTTATTTGTATTTTTTCATAAACATATATACATATACGTACATGTATCTGAAGATATATACGTATATGTTGAGAATAAATATATGCCCCTTATAAGTTTATTTTATTTAGATTTTAGGAAGCCTTTTAGAATTCTTAACTGTGCATATATGATTTTAATGGTATGCTTATATATATATATATATATATATATATATATATATATATATATATATATATATTTTAATGGTATGCTTAATGGTATGCTTATATATATATGAAGCTATATATATACTTATATATATATGAAGCTATATATACTTATATATATATATATTATATATATATATATATATATATATATATATATATATATATATATATATATATATATATATATATATAAATATATATAAAAATATATATATATATATATATATATATATATATATATATATATATATATATATATATATATATATATATATATATATAAATATATATATAAATATATAAATATATATATATATATATATATATATATATATATATATATATATATATATATATATATATATATATATATATATATATATTAAAAAATATATATATATATATATATATATATATATATATATATATATATATATATATATATATATATATATATATATATATTTAACTATAGCTTCATATATATATATATATGAAGCTATACATATATATATATATAAATTTAAACTATATGTATAGCTTCATATGTATAGCTTTATATATATATATATATATATGTATAGCTTCATATATATATATATATGAAGCTATAGTTAAATATATATATATATATATATATATATATATATATATATATATATATATATATATATATTTTTTAATATATATATATATATATATATATATATATATATATATATATATATATATATATATATATATATATATATATATATATGAAGCTATACATATAGTTAAAAAAAAAAATTAAACTAAAATCTCGCGAGTTATGAATAACTCGCGAGATGAACATCTCACTAGGGACTCGACCCCCTGGAAGCAGGGAAACGGGCGGTACGAAACTAAATCCGATCCAATTTTCCTTTAAATTCAATCTAGTCTTCTCCTATGCAATCTTTATGAGATTCTCTTTCGGATTTGCATCTAATCAAATCCAAATACTAGTTAAATCAGGATTTAATTGATTAGAATTTAAATGATATGGACCTTCGTTCTATTCCTCCCGAAAGCAAGAGGACTCCTCAAATTCCAAAAATATCAATACCAGAGCATACCTACCGCCCACACGAGTCCTCCCAAACGACTGTACCTCTTGCACGTCGCCCAGACTGTCGGCGATCGCCGCTGCAACGCTCCGCCGAGCAGAGCACTCTATTTTGTGGACGCCGCAAGGTACTCACCTTTCCATCCACCTTTCTCTTCGTATGCTCGATTTATTTATGATTCGTAAACTTTCGTAGAGAGGCTACCTAACCACCATGAATTACCAGCAAATAGGTTTGAGTATAGCTTAGCGACCTGTCTATGGAATCGACTCAAAGTCGAGCCAAAACTCTGTCGAAATATATATATATATATATATATATATATATATATATATATATATATTATATATATATATATATATATATATATATATATATATATATATATATATATATGAAGCTATACATATAGTTAAAAAAAATTAAACTAAAATCTCGCGAGTTATGAATAACTCGCGAGATGAACATCTCACTAGGGACCCGACCCCCTGGAAGCAGGGAAACGGGCGGTACGAAACTAAATCCGATCCAATTTTCCTTTAAATTCAATCCAGTCTTCTCCTATGCAATCTTTATGAGATTCTCTTTCGGATTTGCATCTAATCAAATCCAAATACTAGTTAAATCAGGATTTAATTGATTAGAATTTAAATGATATGGACCTTCGTTCTATTCCACCCGAAACAAAGAGGACTCTTCAAATTCCGAAAATATCAATACCAGAGCATACCTACCGCCCACACGAGTCCTCCCGAACGACTGTACCTCCTGCACGTCGCCTAGACTGCCGGCGATCGCCGCTGCAACGCTCCGCCGAGCAGAGCACTCTGTTTTGTGGACGCCGCAAGGTACTCACCTTTCCATCCACCTTTCTCTTCGTATACTCGATTTATTTATGATTTGTAAACTTTCGTAGAGAGGCTACCTAACCACCATGAATTACCAGCAAATAGGTTTGAGTATAGCCTAGCGACCTGTCCATGGAATCGACTCAAAGTCGAGCCAAAACTCTGTCGAAAATAGAACAATGAAGAGCTTGAAACCCTAGATTAGAAAGGCAAAATTTTGGGGATTCACTAACATATTTCAAAATCTATTTGAAGGAATTTATAGACAACCTATACGAGGGAAAAACCTATTTTGTAGAATCTGATTTGATTAAGTATACAAAAAGTTAATTAATGTTAAAAATCCGAGAAAAACTGCTTTTACAAATTGAAAATTTTTAGAACTTCTCCCGATACGGCATGCGTCCTGAAAAACCGGACGACGTGATTGCACACTATATGCATCGAAAGGCGCGTATGGATGTTGTCGACGTGTGGGAACTGACGGAACTCGATTTCGTTGCATGTGCGCGACGAAATCAGTGCGTATCCGTCGAGATACCCCCGTATCGATATTTTACAAACAATAATGCTAAGTCTACTACTAAATGCTTACAACCCTCTTACAACCACTCACCCATTGCTGACATGTGGGCCATGGCCCACATGTCAGCAATGGGTGAAGGTTGTAAGAGGGTTGTAAGCATTTGGTTGTAACTGTAGCATTACTCTTTTACAAACTTGGCCATAACTTCGTGTACGTTCGTCGTATTGAGATGAAACTTGTGCCAGTAGGACCGTATCAAAATTCTGGTCCTGTGTGCCAAGTTTGGTCTGATTCTGAGAAGGTCGACGAGAACGCCTATTTGGTAGGCCCGCGACCCGCTCCAACGGGCGAATTTGTGCACGGCCCGCCGGAATCCAACTTTGGACATACGGTTGGGTTCGTCTCCTCAAACCGGACCCATAAATATGTAATTTGATGACTTTAGAGATCGTAGGTACTGGCATGTATTTCGGTATAAAATGGGTCCAACAGCGGACATCGTTTTGACCAAAAATTACGATTTTGCCACTGTTCCAGAATTGGACTTTTGGACAGGCGTTTCCTAGTCATATATTTTATACCAAACACGTTCGTGATGTTTGTTTCAGCATACGGAGCTTCTTGTGAATTTTGACTTTCGTGCTAACGATTCTGATTGTTGGATTTTGTTGCTTCCCGTACCACCAGGCAAGATACCTTGCCTTATTTACTGTTTATAATTAGATGCATCTTTATTTATTTATTTACTGCATATTTATTATCTATTTTCAGTTGGATCCATTACTTGTTATTTTTAGTTCACTTTATTTTGCTTTCAGTTATTTTTCCTTCTGCTTTTTTGTATGCATATGGACCTAGTCTTAGCGAACTATCTTCTATTAGTGACCTTGGGAGGGAGAAGACTGTTAAATGTATGGGCTACCCAAATCCAAAAGCTGTAGTAATTACGTACTATGGTAGTCGTATCACGGTGGTCACTAGCCTCAAGCTATATGGACTGATAGATCATGTGGACGACTAGCCTCGAGTTATGCCGGCTGATAGTATTGGTACTTGACATATACGTGTTGTGAGTTGTTGTCTTGTCCTGGGGGAGTCAGCTTTCACCTGCCCATACATCGAGATGTCTTCTAAATTGCCTACTAGAAAGGTTAGGAGACTGTAGAAGCATGAAAAAGAACAGAGAAAAGCCCATGCGGCTCCAACAGAAGGTTCTTTATGCGGCTCAGAAATCCATTAATGACTTATGCGGTTCAAAGTCTTTTACAGCCTCATACGGCTCGGGTAGCCCTATGCGGCTCAGAAAAGAGCCACGTGGCCCTAAACAGTTCTCCTCTACAGCCCTCCATAAAGCCGCCTCCCAATTAATTGCTCTGACGATAGCTCTGACGCAATGAATGACAGCTCTGGCACAATGAATGACAGCTCTGACATGAAAGCTGGAATGATGATGGCGTGCTCCTTGGGAAAAGAAGAAAATCTTTCTGGCAGGATCTGTCAAGTCCCAAGCACCCCTATGCGGCTTTCGCTCCATGTGGCTGCCATCCCTATGCGGCTGCCAAATTTCATGCGGCTACCCGCTTCATGCGGCTGCCCGCTTCATGCGGCTACCCACTTCATGTGGCTGCGTCCTTCATGCGGCTGCCCACTTCATGCGGCTGCGTCCTTCATGCGGCTGTCCACTTCATGCGGCTGCGTCCTTCATGCGGCTGCCCACTTCATGCGGCTGCGTCCTTCATACGGCTGCTTCCTTCATGCGGCTGCCCACTTCATGCGGCTGCTTCCTTCATACGGCTGCCCGCTTCATGCGGCTGCGTCCTTCATGCGGCCGCCTCCTTCACGAAGCTGCTAGGACTTGGGGGTCACCCATATGCGGTTCATTTAGACCGCACTCATGCGGCTCTGCCAGACGCCCCGCTCATGACGGTTGAGACACGTAACGGTCCTCATGACAAGTTGAGATACGTGTCTGTCTTATCCCCTCGGAGTTATGGCTGCTCGTAAATCCTGACAACCAGATTTAGTGCAATCACCATTATTACTCAAATCAAATCAGATTTGTTGTGATTAAGAAAATGGGACACGTGGCAGAAGATTCGAGCTTGTCATAACAAATTATGAAGATTCATTGCAATCAGCATTAATTGCCCATACAAATTTGGCGCAATTAAGAATCAATTGCCCAGATGTAATGCAATCAAGATTAATGGCCCAGATGATTGGTCGCCGACTTTTCAAAGAGGGAATCATTGCAAACCCTAATGATCATACCCCACTCCTATAAATAGCAAGGTGCCATTCCCATGCAGAAGAATCGGATCCAGAGAAACAAAAAAATATAGCAAGGTGCCATTCCCTTGCGAAAGAGATCCTCTCCACCCGGCTGGACACACAGAGAGACAAAAAGGCGCGCACAGAAGAGTCTTCCCACCCTGAGAGCATTTCTTCATCAGAGCCAAGGCTACGTCTGATCGTCCAAGGAGTAAGGCAGAGCGGCCGTCGCTTCCCCGAGCCTCTACCGTCACCCCCTAGAATCAAAACTAAATAATCGTACTTAGACTGCTGTACCTAGGTTTTCGTCCCTAGGCTTTCTTTGTACGAGCGAGTTTGTGTTGTGAAGTAAAAGTTCAGTCCTCCATATAATTGTTCTGTTCTTTTATAATCAATGGCAAACATGATGGCGACTCTGCTGGGGACTAACTTCTCTATGGCTGAGGAGTTGGTGACGCAATCAGACGCAGCCAAACTTGGCTCCACTCAATAAATGTTGGTCGCCCGGTTCGACCAGCAGGCGTTTGAAGAAATGCTCTACGACGGGAGCGCTGGCCCGGCCCAGCGGCGAGCCCGCACGAAGAAGGCCCGCAGGGAGTGGAGACCCAAATCATTTGCTCCTCCCCAAGCTCTCGAAGAAGTACCCTCTGTTGCCCGAGACAGCGGAGAAGTCTCGCGTGCGGCCCCACTTCAGACCACAGAGGACTCTGCTGTCCCCAAGTCTGGCAGAAGAAAACACTATAATGCTGGACTTGCAGGGGCAAAGAGGAACTCTATGCAATCCAAGCCGCATAAGGGCACCAACCGCATGGGGAAAGCTCATGCGGCCGCAACTGTCAACCGTATGGAGAAAACTTATGCGGCCACAAAAGTTAACCGCATGAAGAAAACTCATGCGGCCAGAACTTCCAGCCGCATGCAGACAGCCTGCACGGCCATGACTTCTAGCCGCATACAGAAAGTTCATGCGACCACAAAGGATAGTCACATGCAGATAGCCTGCGCGGCTACACATACCAGCCGCATGCAGACAGCCTACACGGCCACCGATCCTAGCCACATACCATCTTCTCCATGCGGCTCACAGTCAGTCTTTGACCGCCTCTCATACGGTCCTGACCATGAAGGCTCTCTGAAGCATATGCCAGACTCCGTTGTGACCAGCCTGGACTCTTCCTACTACGCACTCTCAGGTGCTAGAAGGAAGAAGTCTCGGGCAGCGCGGGCTCGACGAGCTCAGTCGACTATCCCAACTTCTGACTACCAGGGCGTCCCGCTGACTATTACTCGGGCCCCTGATGGAAAGTTTTACAGAACTACCCGTGTCCAGCCCCCGGCGGCCAATGAACGGGATAGTTATCAAGAATCTTCCAACAAGGATCAGGGGCAAGTACTTGCGCTAGCCCTAGATCAGGGAGCAGGCAGGAGGCCAACACACTCATGTGCTTGGGACTCCCCAGCCTACAAAGTAGGTGACTTGCGCAACGTGATTCTTCACAAGCGCAAGGAAAGAGACGAAGATTTGATATGCAAAGAGTCCTGTCAAGGACATCAATGCACCCAAGTCATTGTCAACTGCTGCTGCAATAAGACAGCAGTACAAAAAGACCGACGGTCCGTCTTCCAAAGGTTGCAACACCCAAGCTCAGAAGACGGGGTGCTTCTCGTTGCCTCTTGCAATTCTGCTCTGAAGATTCCTGACAGCGGTAGAGGGAAGAAAACGAATGTCTCCAGCCCGAAAATTTCAACCGGCGTAACCAAAAAACTTTCTTCTAAATGGTTGTCTACCACCGTTACAGGAGGAGTTTACCAAGGTACCCGCTCAAAGACAAAATCTGCCACACTTGGAGGCATCGGAGCCGGGGGTAGCACTCCTCCAAACATCCATGACAATCCGGTGTTCCAAGAAGACAATCCAGGGGAAACGGTTCGCCCAACAGATGTAGCAGACCCCGACGTCCCCGAGGACGTCCCCAACTCCCAAGACGAGGCAAGCTCTGAAGCTAGAGGTACCACTCTTTCTGAGTCCGAACCAGAGGAGAACATTCCCACATACCCGGACGACTTCTCTGTACAAGGGTATGACTCAGAGGGCCCGTCCTTTACCGTTCCTTCCATCTCTCCTCATGTGAGGACGGTGTTCATGACGGACAATAACCAAAAGGGCCCCAGTGATCGCCAACGCATCGACACTCTGGAGGCCATACTACACGCTTTGGTCAAGTCTGTGGACGAGATCAAAGCGGCCCTTCCAACTCAGCAAGGAAGAACGCCTGGCCAAACAAGCTTGGGTTCCGCGGTCAATGCGAACTCGAACTCAGCTGTACCAAACCCGGGCGATAATCCTCCCGAAATATCGGCTCCCACCGCTGCAGACGAGGCCAGGGAGGCAAGAAGAGAGGTCCAGGAGCTCCGGGCCATGTTCTATGCCCGAAAAAACTGCCAAGACCTCAGGATACGACAACCGTATCCCGCTGCGTGGAGAGATGTTCCCTTCCCACCAAAATATAAACTATTCCATATCAATCCATATGATGGGAAGACATCTGCAAGTAGGTACATCACCTACTTCAAATTCACAATCGACCATCTGCCTTATGACGACGCCATCCTTACACGGCTGTTCATCGGAGCATTGGAAGGGGTCGCCTTCGACTGGTACCGCAACTTGCTGGACAATTGCATCCACTCCTTCACCGGCTTCAAACATATGTTCCTGGAGAGGTTCTACGAAGTAGGACAAGACGTGACAATGTCCACCCTCATGGACGTTGTTCAGAGAGAAAAGGAGCTGACAAGAAATTATATCGAGCGGTTTCGCCAAACCGCGATGAAGCTGCCTTCCGGTAAACCTGATTCCTCCTTGATTGAAATTTGCCAAAAAAGACTGCTTCCCACAATCATCCTCTGGATGGGCGAAAGTTAATTCAAGGATTGGAAGACGTTCATCATCAGTACCACTAGCGCAGAAGACAAGGTGAAGAAAGCCCGCCAACTGGGATTGCACATCTCGGAAGGGGAAGACAAGGGCAGACGCCCTACCGCCAACAACAACAACGGTGGTAACTCCTCCAGCAACCGAGACAACAAGGGCAAATAAGCTATGGTGGCCGACACAGCTCCGAAGCCTGAACCAAAGCCGGCAGAGAAGCAGTGGCCTCAGATGACTTACTTCTTCGAGGATGGCCATGTTAAACCCATCTTAGACATGTTCATCCAAGGAGGACGAATTCAGCTCCCTCCTCCCAGGCGTGAGCCTCGTCCTGCAGACTTGGAGAACCCCAAATACTGCCACTATCATCGCTATGTCCACCATGCCACACACGATTGCTACCAACTGAAGCGATACATCCAGCATCTCATCGATTCTAAGGCCCTGGCCATTGATTTCGAAGAGATGACCGTAGCAGCCAACATGGTGTCAGTACAATTCGGCAACTTCCCTCCGACAAAGACTCAAGACGGAGTAGTACCTATCCTCCGAGCAAGGATGGAGGTTGCTAACCTTCCACCTCTCCGAGACCAAGCTGCTGGTCTAGTGCCCCTTATCACATCACGAGGGGAGATCATGTGGGTCCATCCGGACTTGGTACCTGAGATAACTCAGTCCGTACCTCCCTCCACCAGTAAAAAGAAGAATGGAAAAGTCAAATCATACCGCACGATCTCGACAGAGGTCGAAGAAGCTACCGCTGTTGTTACCCGTTCTGGTGCACAAACCCAACCTCCACCGGGTAACTCGGCTGAAGACCATCAGCCGACAGCTGCTGATGCTCCAGGACCTTCGCAGCCTTCGACGACCGATAAGCCTAGGCCGAAGGAGACTCGCTTCGACAAACCGCTCCGAAGAGAGACGCCTCATGGGCTGGAGAGGCCCTACAACTTTGACATCTTTGCATAATTGGCCAACACATCGGCCAAATTGTCGCTATACGAGCTCCTGAGACTCTCCAAGGACGTTCGCGTCGCACTTAGCGAGGCACTCCAGAATGCCGACGCATACCTGGCTCAGTCGAATCTCACTGGGGAAGCCCGCCTGCAGATCTCTAGGACAACGCTTGCACAGGCGCAATATCCAATATCGTCTTCACTCCGCAGGATATGCTTATCAAGACCAACCTACACGATCGCCCTCTGTATTATACTGGGTACATTGGCGATATCAAGGTGGATCGGATGTATATTGATCCTGGTTCTTCCGTAAGCATCATTCCGAAGAGCCTACTACACCATTTGCGTATCCCAATGCATCGCCTGACGCCGACAAGCACCGCCATCAGTGGTTTCAATTCAGACAGAAGCTACCCGATCGGGAAGATTCGCTTGAAGTGCCAAATCGGCGACCTTCTGTCAGAAGTGACCTGTTACGTCATAGATGCGGACACTTCCTACAACATTCTCCTGGGGCATCTTTGGATACACGATTACATGATCGTGCCCTCCATACTACACCAGTGCTTCAAGTACGTCGACAAGCATGACTTTGTGAGAACAGAATTTGTCGACGACGATCCCTTCAAAGGGGTCGAATCCTACTACTCAGACTCATGCTTGTATGAGAAGTCGAAGAAGCATCTCGTCGAAGGAGATACTCAAGCTCAAACTGAGGCAGTATTTAGATCAGAAGAACCTCTGACAATCCACCTCCAAGCCCGCAAGCCTGGCATAACTGCGCCCCTTACAGCCACTCTGCGTAAGGATGCAATTAGCCTCTCTACACAGGAGGAACAGATGGTAATTCCACTACCAAGGTCTGGCCAAGCGCCAAGACCCACGACAGAGCCACTGACAATCAGGCTGTCTAAACCTAGCCAGCAACAAGCAGAGGAGCTCAATCCCTCTGTCAAGCCAATGATGATCCGTCTTTCCAGAATGAATCGGCAGCCGAGCGCTAAGCCAGGAACTGCTAGCCAGCCTACAACTCCCTGCCCATCACCGAGCACCAAACTAGGGGTGGCTAGTATGCCAACAACTCTACGTTCTGCTCCACCTATGGAGCCCCTGATAATCAAGCTGCCCAAGTCATCCTCTCAGTCTGCATTTACACAGAGGGTGGCTGAAGAAGAGTCAGAGCGGGCCAAGTATGTGGCTGCTTACACTGATGTGCCATCCGCAAATGATGTAATCCCACTAGAAAAGATACCTTACTTCATCAATAAAGGGTTGTCTTTGAACTACCTCGAGCTTGATAAGCTTTGTACAATGTATGCTATGGAACATGGCATAGGCACTCACCTGCACACACAGGTAACGAATGTCTATACCGCAAACCAACTAACTCCAGTGGAAGATGCTTACCGCATAATCGAGGGAGAGGATCATCCAATCATCTTCGGCCGAAAGAATAATCCACAACCCTTCAGGGTAGAAGAAGTTGATCTAGAACCCGACACCGGGAGATTGCCCCTTTATCTGTATAGTTCCCATCTAAGTACCTTATACAAAAACAAGGGTATGATCTGGAAACCACACCAGGCTTGAACTACGGCACTGGACGGCGATTACCCTTACAATCACCGGTCCCGGCTGGGAAACTACGAGACTACTACAACAAAACCAGATGTAGGCTAGGTTATGTTACACCGGCAACAACCCCTGAAAGCTCAGACGAGGAATGCGACTGGCATGCACACTCAACCGGATCACCCACTTTCGATTCAGATGTCAGCATCGGGGACATGCTCAAGCAAGTCTGGTCCGTCAATATGGCATTTGCTGAAGCCTACGAAGAAGATGAAGACATTCCCGAACTTCTTGAGCTAGAGCCATGGGCACAACAACTAGATGCGCAGTGGGAGAAGCGGTTCGAACAAAGAGAGCCTCCCACCGAGGATGAGGTTATACAAATCGATCTCGGTGATGAGTCCTAACTAAAGCCTATCTTCGTCAGCAAGAATCTGACAGACGAAGAGCGAGAATCACTACTGCAACTCGTCAGAGAATACATCGACGTGTTCGACTGGAGCTACGAAGATATGCCAGGACTGAACCCCGAGATTGCACTTCACAAACTCAATATCCGTCCGGACGTAAAACCAGTCAAACAACAGCAGCGACGGTTTCGTTCCGACGTCATGAATGCCATTGAAGCTGAGGTCAACAAACTGATAGCCAGCGGCTTCATCCGTAAGGAACAACATCCTGACTGGGTTGCCAACATAGTATCGGTCCTCAAAAAAAGTGGAAAGATTCGAATCTACATCGACTTTCGTAATCTGAACGAGGCATGTCCTAAAGATGAGCTCCCTCTTCCTATCACGGACATTATGATTGACAACACCTGCGGCTTCGAGCGCATGTTATTCATGGATGGTTTCTCGGGATACAACCAAATCAAGATGTCTCTCGACGACGAGAAGCACACATCATTCCGAATACCGATTGGCACATACTGTTTCACAGTCATGCCTTTCGGTTTAAAGAACGCTGGCGCCACCTATCAAAGAGCTATGAGCGTCATCTTTAGAGACCACTTGCACGAGACAGTGGAATGCTACGTCGATGACATCACCATCAAAAGCCGCTCTAAGGAAGATCATCTGCATGATCTGAGGACAGTGTTCGACCTAATGCGAGCGCACAATTTGAAAATGAATCCTACAAAATCCTTCTTGGGCGTATCCAGCGGGAAGTTCTTGGGTTTCATCATCACCTCCCAGGATATCTATGTAGACCCTGAGAAGACGAAGGCAATCATGGAGATGGGTCCCCCGAAAAATCTCCGTGAACTCTGAGGCCTTCAAGGGAGGCTAGCCTACATCAGGAGATTTATCTCCAACCGCTCCAGACAATGCCAGCCTTTCACCCACCTCATGAAGAAGGGCGTTTCATTCGTATGGGATGAAGAATGCCAGCGTGCCTTCGACAGCATCAAAGAATACCTGACGAACCCTCCGGTCCTGGTAGCCCCGATTGCTGGAAGACCATTCTTGCTCTATGTACGAGCAATGGAACATTCTCTCGGTCCTCTGCTAGCACAAAACAATGATGCAGGCCATGAGCAAGCTATATATTACCTCAGCCGAATGATGATGGGGCCAGAGCATCGATACACTGCCGTAGAAAAAGAGTGCCTTGCTCTGGTTTTTGCCATTCAGAAGACGTGACACTACGTCATAGGACAAACCATCTACGTCATATCAAGAGTCAACCCCCTCAGGATCCTCATGACTAAACCAGGCGCACTCAGCTCTCGTCTCGCTACCTGGGCGATATTATTGTCCCCCTACCACATGATCTTCGTTCCGCAAAAGACTGTTAAAGGTCAAGCTCTGTCAGACTTTTTAGCAGCTCATCCAGGTTCGGAGTCAACCAAAATAGACGAAGAGATTCCAGACAAGGTCGCTAATTCAAATATGGCCTCCCATGGTACCATATGGCGAATGTTATTCGACGGCGCTTCTAGAACTGGGCCTAAGGGCAACATCGCCGCTGGAGTCGGAATAGTGCTGATTTCTCCCACCGGGTTGGTGATCAATCGAGCTTATTCCCTCATGGAGCCCTGTTCAAACAATATGGCCGAGTACAACGCTTTGGTCATTGGCCTCCGACTTACAAAAGAGCTGGAGGTAGAGTACCTTGAAGCATACGACGATTTGCAGCTAATCGCAATCAGATCCGAGGTTCATACGAAGTTCGTCATGAAGACATGATCCCCTATCACCAAATAGCAGTTGACATCATCTCGTCCCTGAAGGGGTTCTTCATAGAGCATGTTCCCAGGCTACAGAACATTGAAGCCGATGCCCTAGCTGGCCTTGCCGCTTCCTTAGCAGTTCCGAATCATGCTCATCATCTGGTTGACATCATAGGCCGTGAGTTGGTCTGTCCCAGGAATAATGTTCAATGGGTTGAGAGTTACTCCATGCTGACCATCGATGAAGCACCAGACTGGAGACAACCATTCATTGACTTTGTAGTCTACGACATCCTACCAGAGAATCCGAAGGAAGCCACTTCTATCAGAAGACGTTCCCTCAGATTCTTCTACGATACAGAGACGAAAATGCTATATCGGCGGTCATACGATGGATTACTGCTTCGATGTCTGTCGAATATAGAAGCCAAAGAAGCCATGCGTGAAGCTCATGATGGCATCTATGGGGCCCATCAGCCTGGCCCAAAACTATAGGATCGCCTTCGCCGAATGGGCTACGACTGGCCCACGATGGTTGTAGATGCAATAGACTATGCACGAAAATGCAAAGCCTGTCAAGTCCACGCAGACTTCATTCACCAACCATCCGAGTTTCTACATCCGACGGTGGCATCCTGGCCCTTCGAAGCAAGGGAAATGGACATCATTGGTCCGATCACTCCACCTTCGTCCCGAGGACACCGCTTCATACTCGCAATCACAGGTTACTTCTCCAAATAGGCGAAGGCTGTTCTGCTTGCAGAAGTAAAAACTTCAAACGTGATCAGCTTTCTCAAGCATCATGTCATTTATCGCTTTGGACTGCCCTGAAGGATCATCCATGATAATGGTCCGCAGTTCGCAAGCCACGTCTTCTATCAGTTTTGCGATAAACACCGAATCCAGAATATTGCTTCAACACCATACAACCCAGCGACTAATGGTCTGGCTGAAGCATTCAACAAAATAATCATCAAGCTTCTCAAGAAGTTCGTGTCATCAAACAAACGCGACTGGAATGAAAAGCTCGACGAATGCTTGTGGGCATACCGCACTACCGTACGGACTGCCACCGGGAACACACCATTCTCCCTGGTATACGGAAGCAAGGCAATTCTCCCACTGGAGACTCAAATCCCCTCACTCCGTATCGCTCTCACATACAGATTGATAACAGATGATAATCACCATCATCGACTGCAAGAGTTGGAGGCCTAGGATGAGAAGCGCCTATTAGCTCAACAACGAATCGAGCTGTACCAGGCACGCATCTCCGGAGCCTTCAACAAGAAGGTTAAAATCAGAACATTCCAAGTGGACGACCTCGTTCTGGTAGTTCGGAGGCCGATGGTTATGACTCACAAAACCGCCGGCAAGTTCCAGCCAAAGTGGGAAGGCTCGTTCATCATCGATGCTGTATTCTCCAATCGAGCTTACTGCCTCGTAAAACAAAATGGAGACTTGCTCATGTTGCCCATCAACGACAAGTTCCTAAAGAAGTATTACGTCTGAAACAACATCTACCGGGGTGTTGAGTTATGTACCCGCTGGTACCGCTGAACTCACATCCCGACTACAAATCTGCCGGGGGGATTGAGTTACGTACCCCTG
Source organism: Iris pallida (assembly GCA_029216955.1). Classification (NCBI taxonomy): domain Eukaryota; kingdom Viridiplantae; phylum Streptophyta; class Magnoliopsida; order Asparagales; family Iridaceae; genus Iris; species Iris pallida. The sequence goes on from JANAVB010035617.1 coordinate 5,128,372, forward strand.
GTACCGCTGAACTCACATCCCGACTACAAATCTGCCACAGTGATGAGTTACGTACCCCCTGGTACCGCTGAACTCACATCCTGAAAATAAATCTTCCGAAGCAATGAGTTACGTACCCTCTGGTACCGTTGAACTCACATTTCGAAAATAAATCTTCCGAAGCAATAAGTTACGTACCCCCTGGTACCGCTGAACTCACATCCCGACTACAAATCTTCCAGAATAACGAGTCATGTACCCTCCCGTACCACTGAATTCACATGTCGACTCCAAATCCTCAGATTGTCGAGTTATGTACCCGTAGGTACCGCTGAACTTACACTCTGATCACTACAAATGAATCTATACCGCGTCTTTTGGGTAGTAAATCATGTATGATTATACCTCTGAACTTTCTCCCCAAGAAGAGCTCCCTCCTTATGATCCAATAGCCGTACTCTCAGTGCACAAAAAGGGTAACAGATCCACAAATGCTCCGAAACAACCACGTCGATGTTACCTCTGAGTTGTTTCCCTTCCACCAAAAAAAACAAACCGCCCCTCACATAGAACCTCCATGTCCTTATTACCTCTGAGTTGTTTTATGTTCCCTTCATGGAGCCCACTCCTGCCATGTCCTCATTACCTCTGAGTGGGAAGGCTCCATCGAAGAAACCTTCATATTTACCATGTCCTCATTACCTCTGAGTAAGTATGTTGGTTCCCTCCCAACTTATTATCCGTATCCAGGATCATGGTACGCCAAGGATAATAGGTCCACAAGAAGTCTCTCATTAGGGCAACTACTACAAAGCAAAGAATAGAGCGAATGTATTTCGGTCATTCAAAATCGGTTATATTCACATGACTACATCTCATGAGCAAGCCAGAAAAGTTCTCTATCATTTCATTCAGACAAAAAAGAAGAAGATTATATTGATGTCCAAAAGAAGCAAAACACAAACTGCAGCTAAAGACAGACAGAAATATCAAGACAAAAGACGGACATTTATGAGGGCCCACGAATCCTAGTTGCGGGGGCGCATATACCAATCCCTCAAACATTTTTCCTATGAAGGATCTACTTGAGCAAAATCCTCGTCCGGAGTAGGAAGGTCAGAACTCCCAGTACAACCGCCGTCAAACTGGGGCTCCTCCTTTACAGCAATGGGCGCCAGCTCTCCTTTCTGTTCCTCCGTTGTTGGTATTACCTCCTCCTTAACAAACGATGACTCTTGTTTGAGAGGAGGCAGCAGCTCTCCCTTCACAATGATCTCAGCCTTCGGCAGGGATGCTGCAAGAATCAAAAATAAAAAGAAACAAAGTTAGATGGTCAGAGACTTATGCGGCCCAATCCAGACGAACTCATATGGCCCTGTTTGAGAGGGCTTCATGCGGCTCGCATCATAGAGACTTATGCAGCTCTGTTCGAAGGGTCGGTTCAGTTTGTGAAGTATCTATGCGGACACTAGACAACTCCCATGCGGCTCGGACATGGAGTATACCCCCATGCGGCTCGGACATGGGACGTACATACGGCCCCTACAAATTGAACAGTTCGACGAAAACGAGGAACACATTAAAGGCTTGTGCATAAAGCATGCAACCGAGCCGTCTTTGGTATGGTTTCAAAACATGTGATCCGCCCAAACCCTTACCAGCAATGGGGGGGGGGTGAACGTCGGGGTGGACTTCAGGCGCCGTGGCTGATGAAGAAGCCACTCCCTTACCCTTCACCGTAGTCGCAGCCTTGGAAGACTTGGGGGCCATTGTCGATAATAATCGGAGAAGGAAGACGAAGGCAGAAATCTAGGGCAAGAAGAGTTGAAGGCAGAAGAAAGTAAAGAAGCCTCTCTACCCAAAAGACGCTCTTATTTATAGGCAGAAAGGGGGGGGATGCTTTGATCCGCGTGTTATAAAACCGACTCTTCAGTTATCGAGGCAAATCCGAACCGACCCTTGGGATCCTGCCCCAAAAGGCGACTTTAAATCTCAAGCAAATCAAGGGCAATAAATGAGATACATACGTGGCAAGAAGACGTGGCAGAGAGCATATGCGGCCAGACAGGCCATGCGGCCAGAAATGACCTATGCGGCTAGCAAGGCCATGTGGCCAGAACATCTCATGAGGCTAGCAAGGCCATGCGGCTCATGCGGCTAGGAAGCCCATGCGGCCAGGAAGCCTATACGGCCAGAAGAGCTTATATGAACATAGCTATGCTTCTTATTCAAAGTATTTCAATTTTGTAAATTGAAAACTTTGAAGGGGGTCTTGTAGAAGCATGGAAAAGAATAGAGAAAAGCCCATGCGGCTCCAACAGAAGGTTCCTTATGCGGCTCAGAAATCCATTAATGACTTATGCGTTTCAAAGTCTTTTAGAGCCTCATGCGGCTCGGGTAGCCCTATGTGGCTCAGAAAAGAGCCACGTGGCCCTAAACAGTTCTCCTCTACAGCCGGCCATAAAGCCGCCTTCCAATTAATTGCTCTGACGTCAGCTCTGACGCAATGAATGACAGCTCTGGCACAATGAATGACAACTCTGACATAAAAGCTGGAATGATGATGGCGTGCTCCTTGGAAAAAGAAGAAAATCTTTCTGGCAGGATCTGTTAAGTCCCAAGCACCCCTATGCGGCTGCCCGCTCCATGCGGCTGCCATCCCTATGCGGCTGCCAAATTTCATGCGGCTACCCGCTTCATACGGCTGCCCGCTTCATGCGGCTGCCCGCTTCATGCGGCTACCCACTTCATACGGCTGCCCACTTCATGCGGCTGCGTCCTTCATACGGCTGCCCACTTCATTGCGGCTGCATCCTTCATGCGGCTACCCACTTCATCCGGCTGCGTCCTTCATGCGGTTGCCCACTTCATGCGGCTGCTTCCTTCATGAGACTGCTTCCTTCATGAGGCTACTTTCTTCATACGGCTGCCCGCTTCATACGGCTGCGTCCTTCATGCGGCCGCCTCCTTCACGAAGCTGCTAGGACTTGGGGGTCACCCGTATGCGGTTCACTTAGACCGCCCTCATGCGGCTCTGCCAAACGCCCCGCTCATGACGGTTGAGACACGTTGCGGTCCTCATGACAAGTTGAGATACGTGGCTGTCTTATCCCCTCGAAGTTATGGCTGCTCGCAAATCCTGACAACCAGATTTAGTACAATTACTATTATTACTCAAATCAAATCAGATTTATTGTGATTAAGTAAATGAGACACGTAGCGGGAGATCCGAGCTTGTCATAACAAATTATAAAGATTCATTGCAATCAGCATTAATTGCCCATACAGATTTGGCACAATCAAGAATTAATTGCCCAGACGTAATGCAATCAAGATTAATGGCCCAGATGATTGGCCGTCGACTTTTCAAGGATAGAATCATTACAAACCCTAATGATCACACTCCACTCCTATAAATAGCAAGGTGCCACTCCTTTGCAGAAGAATCGGATCCAGAGAAACAAAAAAAATATAGCAAGGTGCCATTCCCTTGCAAAAGAGATCCTCTCCACCCGGCTGGACACAGAGAGAGATAAAAAGGCGTGCACAGAAGAGTCTTCCCACCCTGAGAGCATTTCTTCATCAGAGCCAAGGCTACGTCTGATCGTCCAAGGAGTAAGGCAGAGCGGCCGTCGCTTTCCCGGGCCTCTACCGTCACCCTCCAGAATCAAAACTAAACAATCGTACTTAGACTGCTGTACCTAGGTTTTCGTCCCTAGGCTTTCTTTGTACGAGCGAGTTTGTGTTGTGAAGTAAAAGTCCAGTCCTCCATATAATTGTTCTGTTCTTTTATAATCAATGGCAAACAGAGACCTTAGCCAATTTTATGTTCCAGTCATGACATAGAAAAATATCACATCGCAGAATAGTATGTTACCCCTTGTCCTTGTTTGGTTGTAGGGATAGCCCACTGTTTCAATGATGGGATATTGAGCCGTGTTATGGTTTGGACACTTTACTTTTATCTTTATTTTATGGTGCATTTATATCCAGTTCATATGGCATGTTCTTCCTGTATCTTGTTACGTCCCTCTGAGGACCTGGTGATCTCTCCAGGTATAGGCGCTTTCCTGCAGGAGTATGGATCGGTACTGGATCCTTCATACCTTGATGACGAGGCGTCTCCTGCTGATATCTAGATTTATGTTATTCTTTGAGACTCATAGTGGACATCTACTTTATTTAAGATTATTTTCATAGCTGTTTGGTGTGGGCATGTCCACCCGGCTATCTTTTGACTCACTCATTTATTCTATCTGGACTTCTTATATCTTTTGTGTGTGCTATGGATAAGATATAGTTTTATGATGTTCTGGCCTACGATTTATATTATTACAACTTATGTATATATACGAGGATTCCATATATTAGAGTATTCTTCGTATACATGCATCTGGCATGTCCACGTACTTGGTCCTAAGTATTTTGGGACCGGGGCGTTACAGGAAGACTCTCGGTTTCAGACGAAACTGCAGCTCTATCCTGAATGACAGGAGGTGGAGAGAAACTCTCTGGTGAGGTTGCTAGCACCTCCTTAATGGCAGGAGGTGCCACTGCCCTCTGGTCAGCCGGAGGGGTAACTACCCCCTAAGCAATAGGAGGTGGAAGCACGCTCTCAGTCATATCTGGAGCTGCAGCTGCTCTCAGACGACGGGCTCGGGTCATGGGTGCCACACTGGATATAATAAGGAAAACAATAAATCATCAAGGTTGTAAGACAGACTAACATCCCATATATTATGAAAACTGGTAGATATTATAATTAACAGAAAATATCTACAATGGGTTACTATTTTAATGCTAGAGCTCAACTATCATCTCTAAGATAAAGATCTAATACAAGCCATCAAATCATTATACTATGAAAGAACTATATACGTAAGCTCTACAAGAACTAAAAATATCCCTACTCCTAAAATATTTGATGATGGAATACAATTTTATAACAACAGAAGGGTATGATAGAGATGATATGTTTAAAAACCTTCTCAAGATATAATATGATAATCATATGCGTCTGTCCAAAATCATGATACTCAGAATCCTTTCCATGCCAGTAAGTAAGGCTACAATAAACGATAGATTCTATAACTGGGGTATGCACCTCTTTAATCATGTCGTCTAGAATCCTCGCTATGCCGACTAGTATAGCTGCGAGAAATCTCACATCTCATAATCAAGATATACTCTAAGTTCTCGCCATGCTGGCTAATATAGCTGCGATAAACTTTAAGCTCCCTAACCAAGTAGACGTTTTACCATCCCTGTTATTCCCGTCAATATATATTATCAGAAGATACCATAACTCAGGCCATAAAATTCATCTTGATAGGAAAATTAAAATAAAAAACGATCCATAAAAATCAAATTCAATAACAAGGAGTAAGGGTGAATTGAACAAGGGAAAGGACTTCAAATTGAAGTTCAAAATAAGATTCTCAAGGGTCATCCTAGGAATCTCTCAAGGAATTCTAACTGTGATTGAGTATCCTTTGATTCTAACACCTTACTTCCTATATTTATCGCAGGCTCGTAGTAGCACAACTAAGTCATTGTGCTACTATGATATCGTACTAATGCGAATGTCGGCCTGCATGGGCTACCACTAAAAACGTGTCATGATCCGTACCCAGTGTAAGGGTACGAGACCGTGGGTATGTCTAGCTTACGCCGCAGTATTGACGGCAGAACGCTGTCCTGTCTCAAATATTTAACACAGTACAAATGTACTTGTACAGAATATACTCTCCAATCGGAGGACATCTCAGAAGATACAACTCAATCACAAATATAAAGATAGATAATCAGCACGATAAGATTAATATGAAATCACAGAATGAGATACAACCAGAAATAAAATAAGTTTAAGTGTTATCAACACTATAACATAACATCTGAATAATACAATCTCAAAGACATCATAAATAAGATAGATAAAACCTAGCAATCTAGCCTAGGAACTATGGTAGTTTCCTCAGTGCAACTGGATTCTCCTGAAGGTCCAAGTCACAAGTGTCGTCTACGTTAGCTCCAAAGTGGGTAGTGCCAAGGTCCTCCAGGTTATCTGTAATATTTTGTCAACATGTCCAATTATGACAGGAATGCGCACATATCTCTGAAAGCAGTTCCGTAACATGGTAGGAAATATGGAGCAAGCAGTAGCATAAAATACATGAAATACTGTAAGGAGATGTACATGAACAGTAGAAGTAGACAAATATGATTACAGGGAAGTTGTTTAGAAAATAAGAACTGTAAGTTAATATAAGTGATTTAGAGCACAATATGTTTATGTAATCGATTTAGGTTTGCACATGGTTATTCTATGGTAACTCTATTATACTTGAGGGTATAATAGACATGCACAGTTTTACACTACTTAGGAAATTAATCACATAACCACTTCTACTCAGCCCTACCCCAATCAATACACAAGGATCTTGTCAAGTTACGTTACGTACATGATTGTTAATTTACATGGAGCACAAGTGAGCACATGAGAGTACATGAGAGCACATGATTGTACATGAAGAAATATGAGTACAAGGAGTACATGATGCACATGATAAAGTACATGAACAAGAAATATCCGATATACCCGATGAGGGGATAACATCTCATGAAAAGATTCATATAGTACCAATTCATGTTAATAGCGTGTCAGCATCAAGTAAAGTAGTCTAAAGCAGGCAATATAGATACTATCATGAATAAAACTAACAGAGAATGTACTCGCCTGATACCCTAAGCAACTGATATGTATAGATGTCCAAACTGGAGTCACAGAGTCCTATTTAGAGCAATAAAGGTTATAATGAGTTCAATATTGAATAATTGAAGTTTACAATACAATCTACATGATTCTAGGTCAATGTCAACTTTAAGTTAACTCTGGTCAACCTAGTCAAACTAGGTCAACATCTAAATCTAACTTGGTCAACTATCTAGGGTTTGGTCAAACTCTAGTCAACAAGGTTAGAAAGGCCTAGTGGGTCCATTTCTAGGTCATTCTATAGGGTATCTCATAACATAGACTAGGATACCAATCACACATACATTTACCCTATATAACATACATACGATACCTCTCACATATCTATATATACACTCACAAATATATATCATATATATACACTCACACAGGTATTCTCATAAACCCATAGCCAAACATCAATTATAGGCATAAAACCTCAACACATAACCTTCTACCCAACTGGACTGAACCCACATATAGGGCATCAGAATTATGAACATACAAATGAGTATCAACCTCATCTCCTCAACCTAATGCATATACATAAGTGTATAACTAGTGTTCGAGTGTCAAATACAATGTGCAGTTGTGTCAACAGAGTATAAGAAGTGTAAATATGGTATCAGAGTGTGCGATGCATATACAAATGTGTCAATTGAAGAATGAATACCAGTGTCTGTCAATGTGAGTGTACAGGCATATCAACATGTGTCAATGGAGTGTCCTAGAGACATGAATCTATGTCCAGAGTGCAGTGTTAAACGAGTATCAGATAGTGTCAAACATGTATTAGAGTTGTGTGTGTGTGTCGAGCAAGAGTGCAGTGTATGTTCGAGTGCCAAAGACAGAGTGTAAAGTGCCAACATGTGTTTAATGGAGTGTCAGGATAAGTGTCCAATGGTGCAAAGGGTATGTCAACTATGTGTCCATGTGTGCACAGCAATAAATGTCTCAGAACATGTGTGTGTCAAGAGTGTCAATATGTATGCAGTGATAATGAAGTGTACAAGTCTTAAAGAGTGGGTACATGAAGAGTAGTATGGAGTGTTAAATGTTGCAAGGTAGTAAGTGAACAAGGTGTCATAGTAGTATAATGTGTCAAGAGTGTTTCAAAGTAGTGTCAAATGAAATACAAGAGAGTGAAATGGCAGGATATTGGTCTAAGCATTAAACTAATCTGATATGCAGGTAATACAAGTGGGCAGTGTATCCAATTGTAGTAATACAATATACAGGACATGTCATCTGGCAACGATATGTAGGGGTGAGCTAATATGGATGAAATACAAATGGGGGTAGGACAGGTGAAGTAGAACATGCAATTATAGTATGCAAACATGCATGACAAGGTATCATGAGTGTTACAGTCTTCCTATATGCAGGAATTGTGAATGTAGGAATGATCTGGGTTCCACAAGGCTCAGTTGGTTGATACACTAATGAACCCATATGCAGACATGTGTGCGATGGGAGTATGACTAAACTATTTAGGGATAAGGACCGAACATGTGAACAAAGCTAGAGGGGTTTTTTTAGATGCAGGACAACACCTCAAAGACACTGACCTCACAAAATTGATCACTCAAATACTAACTCATCACTTACAAGCCCACCACATCTCCTATACTGCTATTGATCAAACAAGATCCTACCCACTCTTCTCATCTAACCCAGGTATGATGGTTGGAATATTGGTATTAATGGAGGCAGTGGTTAATTAGCTAAATGCAAGATTACTTGGACCGATGCAGTAGAAAACAAGGTTATGCAAGTGAAGGAGGTGTTTCTCATCAAGGATAGTGATTAACTGACAAGTATATGTGTGGCAGATGTGTGAAATGAGGTGGCAGATAATATAATACAGAGGTTTAAAGGGGCATGCAGAGTGATGTGTCAATGAATGTACCAGTGAATGTGGAATGTCAAGGCATGAGTGTCCTGTAGACGGTAGTGTCAAGTGGTGTCATATGTGCTATAGAGTGTACAGATAGTGTCAATAGGGTGTATGTGCAGTCAGTGAAGTGGTGTGTCAGATATGTGTTCGAGTGTCACAATAGTGTCATAACAGTGTCCACTATGTATCATGTGTAGTGTCCAATGAGTGCCCAAGGATGTGTCAAAGAAGTGTCAAGTGTCAAATGGTGTCAAAACACAATAGAGCATGTGTGTCAGCAGTCGACCGCACAGACATGAGATTTGTGGGTCGTGCCTGTCACGACCCGCTCTCGAATAATCGGACACGAGTTGGACACGCCCAGCCTTCGTCGATGGACATGACGAAGTAAGCTGTACAATTCTAAGAAAAACTCCAAGATATAAGAAATATAAACCATCACAGCTGATATACACGTTCCCAGAATCACCACAATCCACAAGTTATTTATACAATATCATTCGGAGACAAATCCGGTAACATGAATAAAAATTATAAAATCCTGAATCCTCAATACAATACATGATAAACTCTAATTACAAATCTAGGAAAAAGTCTGACTATATCTCTGTAATCTAAGTACATCCTGAAATAGAAACTCTACCATCTTCGGGCTCTGACCCAAGGTGGTACAATATCAACAAGCATACCTGCAACGTATCCTGTCAGGAAAAGAGCAAAGTACAACCCCGACAAGAAGCTCTAAATATTGTAAACTGAAATGCATGACAAGAATCACAATATGAACTATGGTATAAGACAGGAATACGAAACTGTGGTAAAGGAATAACAATGAAACTATGGTACCGGATCCAGAAACAATGAACTATACTATCAGTGTAACATGCATTTGAAATAACACTCAGAGTATGTGACCGGCTGGGTATACAATGAACAGTGAACATTGAACAATGAACAATGGTACGGCTTAGAGTCCCACGTGCACGATGTGAGACCTAAGCTATTAGTCAATGCCTAGCTAAAATAGGATTGGTCACATTTCTGTAGTATTTCTCCACTCCAATGTACAAGTAAGAACAATGAACTATGAACAATGAACGGTGAACAATGAACAATGTACAATGAACAGTCGTGTGTACAACGTGTCAATATGAGAACATGAAGCAAGACAGAAATACAGAGTAAAGAGATCGAATCGGTGTACTTTCCTTGCTCCGGGTAATCAGGAATAATCAGAAGATCTGACTGTCCTCCTGAAATAGGTATAAGTTGGTTAAGTTCTAATACTACACTAGCTATTTCAGTTTTTACTAAATAATCTAATTGCTTAACAAGCCACCATTTATTGATAAGAAGCTAACTATATATTTCTGACTAGCTAGGAGAACTTAGCAAAATATTATTTAGATAAGGCTATTATTGTTTGAAACCGTACCAGAATGTTTGCTACCAAAATATTACCGATATAAAATATTCATACATTGAATCTAGTTGTATTAGTACAAATAAATATTTTGAAGATAACCACCTGCATACGTCTAAGTAGAAACTTTGTTATAAAACCATTTGGAAACTATATTATGAATTAATCCAGTTGATTATACATATATAGATATTTGAAAATTCTACCAATATTAAAATAATAATATTGTACTCTTTTATTTTTAGAAAACAATAAGGTGATAAATATAATCTTATCAGAGGATGGAAAACTATATAATTTGGTAGTATATACAAAACATTGATATAATAGTTTATTTAGCTGGTTTAAAATGTGGCTACTTAAATATATGATATCAAAAGCCAAGCTATCCTAGCAATAGTTACTACAATTTAATATGATACAAAGGGGAATGCCAACAACACTCAGTTAAACCAACAACTCTTGGAGTCAAACAAGAACTACCCACCACATCAGCCAAAGTCAATATAATATTTAGCCTAAAGAAAAAGTCATGCTCAAGTGTTCACTTCAAGCCCATTCACCAACATAAACCAATCCCTGCAATTATTCAACCTGCATTCCCACACAAAGCAACAACCTATTCGAATGCTTATACCAGCCTACCAAGCATTCGATCCCAACATTCATTCTTACCCAACTTAGCAAAATACCCATACAAGTAAACCCATGCTTAAAATACTCTAATCAACCTGTAACTTATCCTGACCAAGTCCCCATATTAACCATTGATCCCAGTTAAAACCATCCCAACCCAAAAATCTTGACACCAAAATTTAACTAAGACAACTCACAGCAGTTAACCAATTTTCAAACCAAGTTCTGGTTAAAACATAATACAAAATTAACTCCTCAAAATCATATACAATCCTAACCCAACAACACAACACCAATTCAAACAAGGTTTAGTAAGAAAATTTTTGAAGGAAGACAAGATTTCAAAGATATTCAGAAAATTTCAAATCGGAAGAAGGATCCAGGAGACCAGAGGCTTAAATATAACCGACCAAATCCCCAGCACCCAACATAAATGAACCCAAATTGAAACTAACGACTACCTTTCCCAAATTGAAATTTAAAAGAAAAACTTTAAGAAAGATATACAAACCAATTGCCAAAATAATATACAACCAAATTGAATCAAAAAAATTAAAATGAAGAGGACTGCGCCACTGCTAATTTTATCCCAATCACAGAAAGTTCTCAGTTTAATATACACATAACCAGCCCACACTTGAAACTCAGCTCTGTAACATTTGGATTTCTCCCCGTGCCCATGCGACACCAATGTGGAAACAACTAAACACGAACCTAACACTGGTACACTCCCAAAGATTTGACACGAACCCAGCTTCCAACACGAGCGACCCGACTCCTGAATCCCGATACTATCTCTGTCCAAACGGTTCTAATAAATTCAAGCAATGCAACATCCAAACAATTTTATGGAGAGTAGAGTAATACCTGAAAATTGAATCGACGAAGTCAAGACGTCGAAAAACGATTCAAAACTCCACGTCCACAGATACGAGCGACCCGATTCCGATCTAGACATTCAAGCAACAAGCGGAATGCATCCCAAAGAATTATTTCAGAATTTATACTCGAATTGAAAGGAGATTTCCAAAGCAAAATAAATCAAGAACCCAGATTATTTACAAGGATTCGAATTCTTGCTCAACTTCAAAAAGGAAACGTCCAAATATTTACTGACTTACCCGATCCCAAATCTTGTTTGTGAACTCTGGAATGGTATGGGTGGTGCCGAGGTTCTCGTCGAGGATTTTGAGCAATCGAACTCAGAGCAGTTGATCCCGATTGGTGCTTTGTTCGATCGAGACAGGAATTACCAACCGATTGATCGATCCCGACAAGGCTGTGCAAGAAAAATTCGTTTGATACAAGAAAAGAAATCATCAGAGTGATCCGTGAATGGATCATACGATCCCGAGATCCCGAGTTCGAATTTGTAGATTGATCCCGAGATTTAAGAAAGGAGAACAAATTTTCCAAGAACTCTAAAGAACTCACCTAAGTTGTTGATGACGAGGAAGGAGATCGACGTCGGAGAATCTGTGCGCACGCCGACGCTAGAGGAGGGTCCGGTCGTCGTGAATGAACCCGGTCGTTCGTCGTCGCTTGGAAATCGTCACTAGAAGAAGAGGACTCGCGGAGCCGTCATCGTCAGTGGGAGACCTAGCCACCAGAGGAGGAAGCTGCGCCGCTCGCCATGGCCGGCTCTCCACCGAAATTAGGGTTAGGGTTAAAGCTCGGGAGAAGTATTGGGAAATTTTGAGGAGTGCTGTCAGCTCTGAAAAAAGATGAGAGAAATAACCTTCTCTCTCCTCCATCGGATTTAGTTAAAGGAAAGAATGGAGGTTTTACAAAATAGCCCTTTTATAAATGGCAAATCAAACGAAAGTCCCTCCCCTAAATGGCAAATTACACAAAAGTCCCTCCCCTAAATGGCAAATTACACAAAAGTCCCTTCCCTTTTCGAAATTACAGAAATACAAAAATTTCAGTTAGGAAATTGGTTACAAGGTTGTTATAAATGGAGGAAAAATAAAATTTTAAAACCAAATTCAAATTGCTCTTAATTAATATCCATTAAGAAAATTATATTATTAAGAATAGGTAAATATTCTCATAAACAACCATAAAATAAAATATGTCTAAATAATAAAATCCCAGAAAATTCAAAAAAATAACAATTCGGGAAGCGAGGTTACAAATCTCCCCCCTAGAAAATTTCGTCCTCGAAATTTCAAAATGGTATGATTAGGCACGATCAAGATAATCAGGTACAAAATTTTGAAGTTGGCAAAATTTAGAGTACTACCAAAGTGATAGTCACAGAAACATGATCAAAGGATAATAGTCTCAATAGTATCTGGCAATTATACATATCCGGAGTCACTTTCCCTACAGTTCCTGCCCCGCCAGTATGCATCTGGCTGCAGCGAACCTTCGGTTCCATGGTCCTGATAATAATAAATTACCAAGATAGTTTATCAACTTTATCCAATAATAATGTGAATTTAGGGCTTAGTCTTGATAATATCCGAGAACCTGTGAATACCCGTAATTACTTTAGCTTAGAGCCCATGCCTCGCCAGTGCGCAGCTAGCTGCAGTGAGCTCATGTCCTCCATAATCCAGGTCATAGTAGGTTGTCAAATATTTTCTTAACTTCATCCAAAAATTTTAAGAAAATTCCAAATCATGAAAGAGAGTGCTAGTATCTGTTCTTCAGAAACAAAATTTTTAGTGGATACCAAGACAATCAACAGTCAACAAGTAGCTCATAGGTACTATGAAACAACAGTAAGATAGAGAGACTGTAAAACAAGTCTCGAATGAAGAAACAACAAAGAAATGCAAAAAGGAACATCAAGATAAGTAATGATCACAAGTGCCTCCGGTCGTCAGTACTCGTCCGGAATTGGGATGGTCTTCACTTCTTCGGCTATCATCAGGTAGACTTGCCCCTCTGTCGGATCTCCTTGCGGCTGCTGGACATGAAGAGGTAAGTCCTCCTGCTGGGGTCCCGGTGCTCCTCGTGCTCGTCCTTCAGCGGCTTCTGGACAATCTCTGACCTGGTGAGCAGGTGATCCACAGAATAAGCAAAGCCTCAGCCTCTTACGGTATTCATCGTAATGATGCCCCGGGCGATGACAACAGTTGCAAGTGACTGCCAACTGCTGTCTTTGTGGCGGATCTGTATGAACTCTGGCTGGACGGTGTTGAACTGCTGCCTGCTGAACTGGCCTCGTCTGAGTCTACATCTGCACCCTCTTCGTCGGTGTCTGACGGCTGCTACTGCCGATGTCCCTATCCCTCTTGGGCCTCGGGTCCATCTCCTTTTCAACTGCCTGAGCGATCTTGAGGATGCTCGAGTAAGTCGTGGCCTGGCTGATAGCCACTGCATGCCGCAGCTCTCTGGTGAGGCCTTTCTTGAACCTCCAGGCCCTCTCCTCTGACGTGCCGACTAGGTTCTCTGCGAACATGCTGAGTCGGGTAAACTCTGATGTGTACTTCGCTACTGTCATGGTCCCATACTGCAGCACCTCGAACTGCATTCGAAGCTCATCATGCTCCACATCGGGGAAAAACTTCTCCTTGAACAGAGTTTTGAAATCTGTCCAAGAAACCTGGGGCTCAGCTAACTGGGGGTCCTCCCGGTACCAGGCTCTGGCAAGGTCGAACAGCCGCATACTCGCCACCTCCACCTTCAGGTCAACCGGGATCTGTGCCATCTTCAAGGTCCTCTCCGCATTCTCCAGCCATTCGTCTGCATAGACGATCCCCTCGTTGCCCCAAAAGTCCATCAGGCAGAGGTTCTGGTATTCCTTGGCCGTCCCTGGTCTCGATGCTGGAGGTGCTACTGGTGCCGGTGCTGCCGTCTCTCGAGTCCTGAGTGTGTCGACGACGGTAGCTCTGAACTGTGCTGTCTGGTGATTCTGGGCCTCCATAAACTGCTAGAACATCGCCATCACCTGGGCGCCATCAAACATCATCGTCGGAGGCAGTAGAGGAAACTGAGGAGGTGGTAGTAGAAGCTGCTCCACTGGTACATCAATTGCGGTCTGATCTGAAGCTCCTGTAGCTCCGAGCTGATCTGCGGTCTTCCTGGTGGCAACCATCCTGAAACAGAAAGAAAACTCGTTGATTGCTAAGTCCTAGAAAAATAGTCAACCTCCTGGAATATATTAAGTATAATCAGTCTCTATATTCAATAACTATAACCATTTTCCTCGAATCCTATACTGTGATGAGTTTTCCTTAGTCTAACAGGTTCTCCAATAGCACTCTATGGCCTAAGTGCCATTAGGACAGACCTGCATGGGCCACCACTAAGAACATGTCATGACCCGCTCCCGAATAATCGGACACGAGTCGGACACACCCAGCCTTCGTCGATGGATACGACGAAGTAAGCTGTATAATTCTAAGGAAAACTCCAAGATACAAGAAATATAAACCATCACAGCTGCTATACACGTTCCCAGAATCACCACAATCCACAAGTTATTTATACAATATCATCCGGAGACGAATTCGGTAACATGAATAAAAATTATACAATCCTGAATCCTCAATACAATACATGATAAACTCTAACAAATCTAGGAAAAAGTCTGACTATATCTCTGTAATCTAAGTCCATCCTGAAATAGAAATTCTACCATCTCCGGGCTCTGACCCAAGGTGGTACAATATCAACAAGCACACCTACAACGTATCCTGTCAGGAAAAGAGCAAAGTACAACCCCGACAAGAAGCTCTAAACAATGTAAACTGAAATGCATAAAAAGAATCACAATATGAACTATGGTACAAGACATGAATATGAAACTGTGGTATAGGAATAACAATGAAACTATGGTATCGGATCCAGAAACAATGAACTATACTATCAGTGTAATATGCATTTGAAATAACTATCAGTGTATGTGACCGGCTGGGTAAACAATGAACACTGAACAATGAACAATGGTACGGCTTAGAGTCCCACGTGCATGATGCGAGACCTAAGCTATTAGTCAATGCCTAGCTAAAATAGGATTGGTCACATATCTGTAGTATTTCCCCACCCCAATGTACAAGTAAGAACAATGAACTATGAACGATGAACGGTGAACAATGAACAGTCGTGTGTACAACGTGTCAATATGAGAACATGAAGCAAGACAGAAATATAGAGTAAAGAGATCGAATCGGTGTACTTGCCTTGCTCCGGGTAATCAGAAATAATCAGAAGATCTGACTGTCCTCCTGAAATAGGTATAAGTTGGTTAAGTTCTAATACTACACTAACTATTTCAGTTTTTACTAAATAATCTAATTGCTTAACAAGCCACCATTTATTGATAAGAAGCTAACCATATCTTTCTGACTAGCTAGGAGAACTTAGCAAAATATTATTTAGATAAGGCTATTATTGTTTGAAACCGTACCAGAATGTTTGCTACCAAAATATTACCGATATAAAATATTCATACATTGAATCTTGTTGTATTAGTACAAATAAATATTTTGAAGATAACCCCCTGCATACGTCTAAGTAGAAACTTTGTTATAAAACCATTTGGAAACTATATTATGAATTAATCTAGTTGATTATACATATATAGATATTTAAAAATTCTACCAATATTAAAATAATAATATTGTACTCTTTTATTTTTAGAAAACAATAAGGTGATAATATAATCTTATCAGAGGATGGAAAACTATATAAATTTGGTAGTATATACAAAACATTGATATAATAGTTTATTTAGCTGGTTTAAAACGTAGCTACTTAAATATCTGATATCAAAAGCCAAGCTATCCTAGCAATAGTTACTACAATTTAATATGATACAAAGGAGAATGCCAACAACACTCAGTTAAACCAACAACTCTTGGAGTCAAACAAGAACTACCCACCACATCAGCCCAAGTCAATATAATATTTAGCCTAAAGAAAAAGTCCTGCTCAAGTGTTCACTTCAAGCCTATTCACCAACATAAACCAATCCTTGCAATTATTCAACCTGCATTCCCACACAAAGCAACAACCCATTCGAATGCTTATACCAGCCTACCAAGCATTCGATCCCAACATTCATTCTCACCCAACTTAGCAAAATTCCCATACAAGTAAACCCATGCTTAAAATACTCAAATCAACCTGTAACTTATCCTGACCAAGTCCCCATATTAACCATTGATCCTAGTTAAAACCATCCCAACCCAAAAATCTTGACACCAAAATTTAACTAAGACAACTCACAGCAGTTAACCAATTTTCAAACCAAGTTCTGGTTAAAACATAATATAAAATTAACTCCCCAAAATCATATACAATCCTAACCCAACAACACAACACCAATTCAAACAAGCTTTAGTAGGAAAATTTTTGAAGGAAGACAACATTTCAAAGATATTCAGAAAATTTCAAATCGGAAGAAGGATCCAGGAGACCAGAGTCTTAAATATAACCGACCAAATCCCCAGCACCCAACATAAATGAACCCAAATTGAAACTAACGGCTACCTTTCCCAAATTGAAATTTAAAAGAAAAACTTTAAGAAAGATATACAAACCAATTGCCAAAATAATATACAACCAAATTGAATCAAAAAAATTAAAATAAAGAGGACTGCGCCATTGCTAATTCTATCCCAATCACAGAAAGTTCTCAGTTTAATATACACATAACCAATCCACACTTGAAACTCAGCTCTGTAACATTTGGATTTCTCCCCGCGCCCATGCGACACCAATGTGGAAACAACTAAACACGAACCTAACACTGGTACACTCCCAAAGATTTGACACGAACCCAGCTTCCCACACGAGCGACCCGACTCCTGAATCCCACTATCTCTGTCCAAACGGTTCTAATAAATTCAAGCAATGCAACATCCAAACAATTTTACGGAGAGTAGAGTAATACCTCAAAATTGAATCGACGAAGTCAAGACGTCGAAAAATGATTCAAAACTCCACGTCCACAGATACGAGCGACCCGATTTCGATCTGGACATTCAAGCAACAAGCGGAATGCATCCCAAAGAATTATTTCAGAATTTATACTCGAATTGAAAGAAGATCTCCAAAGCAAAATAAATCAAGAACCCAGATTATTTACAAGGATTTGAATTCTTGCTCAACTTAAAAAAGGAAACGACTAAATATTCACTGACTTACCCTATCCCAAATCTTGCTTGTGAACTCTGGAATAGTATGGGTGGTGCCGAGGTTCTCATCAAGGATTTCAAGCAATCAAACTAAGAGCAGTTGATCCCGATTGGTGCTTTGTTCGATCGGGACAGGAACTACCAACCGATTGATCGATCCCGGCAAGGCTGTGCAAGAAAAATTCATTTAATGCAAGAAAAGAAATCATCAGAGTGATCCGTGAATGGATCATACGATCCCGAGTTCGAATTTGTAGATTGATCCCGCGATTTAAGAAAGGAGAACAAATTTTCCAAGAACTCTAAAGAACTCACCTAAGTTGTTGATGACGAGGAAGGAGATCGACGTCGGAGAATCTGTGCACATGCCGACGCTAGAGGAGGGTCCGGTCGTCGTGAATGAACCTGATCGTTCGTCGTCGCTTGGAAATCGTCACTGGAAGAAGAGGACTCGCGGAGCCGTCATCGTTAGTGGAAGACCTAGCCGCCGGAGGAGGAAGCTGCGCCGCTTGCCATGGCCGGCTCTCCACCGAAATTAGGGTTAGGGTTAAAGCTCGGGAGAAGTATTAGGAAATTTGGAGGAGTGTTGTCAGCTTTGAAAAAAAGATGAGAGAAATAACCTTCTCTCTCCTCCATCGGATTTAGTTAAAGGAAAGAATGGAGGTTTTACAAAATAGCCCTTTCCTAAATGGCAAATCAAACAAAAGTCCCTCCCCTAAATGGCAAATTACAAAAAAGTCCCTCCCCTTTTCGAAATTACAGAAATACAAAAATTTCAGTTAGGAAATTGGTTACAAGGTTGTTATAAATGGAGGGAAACTAAAATTTTAAAACCAAATTCAAATTGCTCTTAATTAATATCCATTAAAAAAATTATATTATTAAGAATAGGTAAATATTCTCATAAACAACAATAAAATAAAATATGTCTAAATAATAAAATCCCAGAAAATTAAAAAAATAACAATTCGGGAAGCGGGGTTACAGTGCCACAACTCAAAGGAGCCATGGTTCGAAGCTCAACTCTCATGGTCGAGGGTCAGTCATTGGCCCTACTCAGAAACGTGCCTTGGTGATCAAACCAAGGTGTCTCGAGCGAGGACAGGGGCTGTGGTAGCAGGGCATGCTACTACGCAGTACAACAGCCCAATCGAGCATCCCTGTATCCAAAAACACCAATCAATCCATACTAATTTCAACTTAGTCGTATTCCAATGTAATCTACATATAATAAGCTACCCAAATATATAATTTATTTAGAAATTGAAGAACAAAACATCCTATGGGGCATTTCATCGAACACTTGAGACACGTATCCGATACGCACCCCAAATGGATTTTGAATTTGAACCAAACTTAGCCTAATGCTAGGGGGACCCTAAGTAAATGCATCTATTGAAAGAAAACAGGAATTTGAATGGTTTAGAGGCTCTTACCAATTGGGAGTTGGAATCCCAATGAAAATCCTCTTGCAAAGTTTTTCCACCAAATCCAATGGTCAAATTGCTCCAAAGCCTTCCTAGCTAGCCAATAGAGACATTCTCTACTAAACGGGAGTGGTTTGCAACTTGTTTGGTTGCATTTGGAGTTGATTTGATAAAATGGGGCAAATTTGGGGAAGAACACAATTAGGGCTAGGATTTCAATGAAAGAGGGATGAATGGGTGCTAATGTTGATCTATATAGGGGATGAATCCTTATGTGGCCGGCCAAGGGTGGTAGGCTAGGGTTTGATTAGGCACAATTGCCCTAAAGGCCTTTCTAAGTTGTAAATTCTAGCCCTTTTACTAGAGGCCCAACTAACACCTTGATTTTAATCCTTAATTAGATTTTAAGTGATTCCTAGCTAGATTAGAGTCTAATTAATATTCTAATTACATTAGCTAGGTCTCCATGGTCATGGTTAGTCTCTAGGCTAAGGTAGTTCTAAGGTTTCACTAGCAAATGACAAAATCACAATACATCAAATTAAGTAGTATTAAAATAATAAAAAATTTACCAATTTATCACCAACATGATTTAAATCAATTATTTAATAACTAACATGATCAATTTTATAAAAGTTCAAAATTATCCTAATTTTAGAAAAGTGGTAGTTACAGTGGTCAAGTATAGTCATCATCTATAACAAGATCCTTGCCTAGAACTACAAGTCAAACAAGTTAAGTCAAGTCAATGAGTCAAGTCCTAGTCAAATCCAAGTCAAGCATGTCAAGGGAACATGGCATAGGACTAGACAATGACAAATCACAAGATGCATGAGCACGAAAAGATAACGTAGCATGTAAAGATAAAAATAGAAATAATCTACGTGCACGTATAACGTAAAAACAACCATGACATGAATCAGAAGAAATATGTAATCAAGTAAGACAGAAAAGAAACAACAATATAGAAATGCATGTAAATACTGTAAAGTTTGGCCATGTGTACTTGCTTGTAGTCTCCAAAGATGTATACAATGGTCCGACTTCGGTATCCTTGGTCACACCGTCACAAACTCCTCGAATAAATTAATCTACCAAATAAATGACACGTCGATGTCATACTCACACTATTTATATAACTATACCCTATAGCCTTAACTCAATATATTTTAACTAAACTAGAACTTAACCATATTTATAGACTAATTTTATATATATATATATATATATATATATATATATATATATATATATATATATATATATATATATATATATATATATATATATATATACCCGACTCAATCTAACATATATAGCATTAAATCTTCTCACTATTTTAATAACATAAAAATATCATATTTAATTCTAGAAAAATAGTTAGAAATATTTTATAATAATATTTAGTGTACTCTATTCATAGAAAAATAGGTACCAATGTCTCATATTAACCCGTCATCAATTTTCATTGACTTGGTTCATAGTTTTGTTCCCAAGATAATAAATTTCTTAACATATTTTAATTCTGAAAAAATACTGATAAATGGGTAAAAAATATATTTTCATATCAAAACATGCACAACAATTAATTTGGAGATGGTATACGAAGTTTCAAATCAATTGGACAAGTAGAACTCATGAATTTTGGGATTTCGATATTATGGTAAATTGTCCAGATTTTTAATAAATAACAAGTGAAACCAAAATGCTGCAAAAGTATATGTGTTAGAAAGATTAGGAAGTCTAGCCTCTTACCAAAAATATATAGAAGGTCAAAGTGGCCCAAAAGTGGACGAAAATTGGCTCGCGACAGAACTGGTATATTCTCGACACCTTTCCATAGAATGGACGTCCTGGGCAAACCATTTGGAACTGTTTAGGTGGCTAATTGGACATAAGAATAGACACAGAGATATTTTCATTAGTTTTTGTTTCATGAAAAGATGAGGTAGAGAAGTACATGAAACCCTAGAACCAAAATAGTGTACTTGCTGGAACGAATTCAGACTTGGATCCCAAACTTCGGTTGACTTGTAGGGCTATTTTGGTGTACTAGAAGGAAATGTGAATGTATGGGGGGTTGATAGGTTGTAGAGGGTCACGTTAGCTTCACAACAAATATTCATTGAGTATCATTGGAGGTCGAAAAGGGGTCAAAACTGTCGGTATGCCACAAGGAGCTGTTAGCGACCATAGCTGGAAGAGAATTTCGGGAGTGAAACTTTTGGGGGGAGGTGGAAATTGAAATATTAGGTTAAAAATATAAGGTTTGAGGCTTATATATGTTAGGGTTGATCTAAGAAAGATTTTAGAAAACTTTTGAGATTTGGTTGCACCATTTGAAAGATATGTATTTAAACCAATGGGTAATTAACGGGTTTCCTAATTTAGAAAGTCAATGGTGGGTTGTTTCAAATCTATTATGGCTATACAAAATCCTCTAAAATTCAATATAAATTTATTATAATTAGTTATGGTAACCTATTATAGCATCAACCATTGAACTAGTTCTAGGCCTATAGGGTTTATGGAATTAAAATTGACTCCAAAAAGCTATTTTATGGGTCTTGTGTGCCATTTGAAAATAAATAGTACATGAGGACTCAATTGAATGAGACACCATTGGTATGTGTGTAGTAGGCTCAAAATAGGTCAAACCCATATATTGGGTCGAATGGTTTGGATTGAGATCGAGTGTCAAATCGAAATTGGAAAATAAGTCAAATGTTACGTAAAGGTAATAGTTGAATTTTTTGACCCAAAATTGTACACAAAAAATATAGTACAAGAGAACATATTTGAACAGGATATGATATATCAAATTGAAGGTGGACTCATCTAGAATACGAATATGGAGCTAGATATAAAAAATTGATAATTAGTGTGCTTCAAGAATCAAAGCTACGGTAAAGTACTTATATAGTCATAATTGATTAGTCATAATTGATTATAAAATTTAGTTTAATATTAAAATGATCATATTAAATAAATAAAAAATAATTTAAAATAATAGCCAAAAATCAAGGGACTTATATTGACACAAGAGTACGAGGCTTTTAAGATGAAGCCAAATGAATCAATCACACAAATATTTATTAAGTTTCCTAGATATAACTAATCCTTTATCTTCTCTTAGTAAAGATTACAGTAACCATAAAAACATCAGGAAGGTGCTCAGGGGACTGACTAAGAATTGGAACTTGAAGGCCGTCGTAATCATTGAAGGAAATGATCTCACCACAATGTCACTAGAGATGCTGATGGGTAAACTCATGACTCATGAGCTTGACCTACAAGACTTTGAAGAGGCAACCCTAAAAGAAAAATCTATCTCCTTCAAAGTACAAGCTAAAAGTTTCTTTAGTGAAGATACTGACGATGAAAATTCAGATGGTGATGAACAAGCCCTACTGGTTAAAAATTTTAAGAAGTTCTTGAGGTTTGAGAAATCAAACCGAAAGAAGAAATACGTCCAAAAAAGCAATAAAGAAGAAACTATATGCTATAAATGCAAAAAAAACAGACATATAAATAAGGACTGCCCAATAGCCAAAAAATGCAGTCGATACGATCAATCAAGCAGGAAATCAACAATTGGTCGAAGCTATGCAAATACTAACATTTGGAACAAATGTGAGGCCAGTGAATCAGAAGAAGAGGAAAAACACAATAGTTCAGCAAATGTCTGCTTAATGGTATTTGATCAAGTATAAGACAATCCTCTATCTGATGATTTTATTTTCGATGAACTCTTTGATGCTTATAGCGACTTACTTCATGAACACAAAAATGTGTTAGACAAGTACAAGCAATCTCGAAAAGAGATAAAAGCATATATACAAAGCCAAAGTGGCTAGATTATCTAGTTTATTTCTAGAAATAAATGAGATATATACTACAGGTAACACGAAAGAATTAGCTAACATTAAGCTAAGTCTTCATGAGGCTCAATGCACAACTAATCAGAGAGAGAAGGACTATAAAAAATTGCTTGCTATATATAACTCTGAGAAGAGATTACGTATCAACACTGAACAAAAGCTGAAAGATATGATTGAGAAATATGTAGCAGCTTGTTCAATCTCTAAAAAATTAGAGATAAAGTTAGGCAAACAGATTGTTCCTGTTACACTGCCTAAGATCTTTCCTACTACACAACATATAATAGATAAGACATGATCAAAGAAAGCACGCAAGCAATATGTTCCACATAATCATGCTTTCACTTACAAGTATCCATGCAAGACACAAAAGACTTATGTCTGTACTGAAACAAAGGACACTCACTCTAGAATTATCTATAGATACTGTGGTCAACATGGGCATATATCACAGTACTGTATAATTAGAAAGTTACTAAACATGAATAAATACACATGGATACCCAAAACTAACAAAGTTGGACCATCAAAGAAATGGGTACCAAATGTTACATCTACTCGCCTTGTAGGTGGGCCAACCCTCTCATGCTAGAAGTAAATGGATCTTCGATAGCGGATGTATGCGGTACATGACAGGTGTCTCATCTTTATTCGTGATGCTATCGATGAAAAGAGAAGAATATGTCTCCTTCAGTAATAATCTGAGATGTAGTATTATAGGTAATGGTACTATTGTTATTTCTCATTATCTGGTAATAAAAGATGTTTGTCTTGTAATTGTATTAAAATATAACCTTATAAGCATTAGCCATCTTGCTGACAATGACCATGGCATTAATTTTATTTAAAACAAATGTTCGATATATGATATGTCCACTGGTAATCATGTTTATGAAGGAATCATGGAGGATAATATTTATGTTTTCTTTTTAGAATGTACTAACAGTGCAGGTAAGTGCCTAGTAGTCAACCTGGATGAAAATTGGTTATGGCATTTAGACTAGGACACGCAAACATGGATATCATTTCAAGACTATCAACGAAAAAATTGGTAAAAGAACTACATGAAATATCATTCAAGAGAGATATGATATGTGCTGATTATTAGAAAAATAAAGCAACTATATCCTCATTTACATCCATCAACATTGTAAGTACTTCTAGACCTTTGCAGTTGATACAATAGATTTGTTTGGACCTAGTAGAGTCGCCAGCCTTGGTGGTAAGCTCTACGCATTTGTTATTGTTGATGATTTCTTTAGATATACATGGGTTTTCTTTTTAGCAAACAAAAGTGATGTACTTTTTGAATCTAAGATTTTTTGTAAAAATGTTAAAAAAAAAAAAAAAAAAGGTTTCATATTACTCTATCCGAAGTGATCATGGAGGCAAATTCGTAAATTCTAATTTCAAAAAGTGTTGTGAAACAAATAGTTTTTCTCATGATTTTTTCTGTCCTAGAACTATCCAAAAGAATGGTGTTACAGAGCGGAAGAAAAGAACTCTAAGCGATATGCCTAGAGTCATGCTAAACCAGCACAATCTTTCTAAATATTTTTGGGCTGAAGTTGTAAGTACAACTTGTCATGTTTTGAATAGAGTTCTGATTCGACCTATATCAAAGAAGACACCTTATGAATTATAGTTTGATCGTATTCCTAATATTTCTTATTTCAAAGTTTTTGGATGTCCTTGTTTTATCAAGAACACTAAGGATAACTTGGATAAGTTCGACTCGAAGGCAGACGAAGGAATATTCCTCGGTTATGCTGCCAAGAGTAAGGGATATAGAGCTTTTAATAAAAGATCTATGATTGTTGAAGAATCGATTAACGTTTCATTTGATGAGCTCAACAGTCATATAGCAATGGCAGCGATGATGAAGACGCAATAAACACTTCTAAAGCACCTAAAGATACTACTGTCGACAAAGACTATCTGGAAAGTCTACCAAAGAAGATGAAATTTATGCTAGGCCATCCAGAGTCTTTTGTCATAGGTGATGTATCAAAGGGAGTAGGTACACGTTCTTCTACTAGGGATATAGCTGCAAATGTTGCATTCATGTCTCAAGTAGAACCTAAATCATTAGCATATGCATCTTTAGATGAATTTTTGATTAATGCCATGCAAGGGAAACTAAACCAGTTCTAGAGAAACCAAGTTTGGGAACTTGTTCCTAAACTTATTGATCAATCTGTAATTGGTATCAAATGGGTGTTCCGAAATAAACTAATTGAGGATGGACAAGTTCTAGTAACAAAGCACGTCTAATGGCTCAAGGTTATAATCAAGAAGAAGGAATTGATTTTGATGAGACTTATGGTCCTGCTGCTAGACTATAATCCATTCACATGCTTTGTGCATTCGCATATTTTAACGATTTTAAATTTTTTCAAATGGACGTAAAAAGTGCATTTTTAAACAATTTTATAAAAGAAGAGGTTTTTGTGAAACAACGCCCTGGTTTTGAAGACTTTCAATTTCCAAATAATGTATTCAAGTAATATAAGGCACTTTATGGACTCAAACAAGCCCCTCGAGCTTGGTATGATTGCCAAAGTTCCTTCCTACTTGAAAATGGTTTTTCATAAGGGAGAGTTAATACTACTTTGTTTAACAAATTTTCAAACGATGACATTTTACTTGTGCAAATTTATGTGGATGAAATTATATTTGGTTCTACTAACGAATATCTATGTCAAGAATTTGCTAAGTGTATGCAGGTTGAATTTGAGATGAGTATGATGGAGGAGCTGAACTACTTCTTTGGACTTCAAATCAAATAAAACTCTCAGAGAATGTTTGCAAATAACAAAAGTTTCCTAAAGAAAAATTAAATACAAACTAAGAAAGAAAGTACAATATACAATTTTGATTATGGGGAAGTACAACCATAGGAATCTGATCAGAAGACGACCACTTTATCCCTTGGACGGTGCGATATTGGACAAGAAAAGCTCTTGAACTTGCTACGAAAGCGATAGAGAATTGTCGAGAATTTAAGTCGATGCTAAGTGTCGATCCCCTAAGAAGTGATTTTGGAACTCTATTTATAGAGTTTGGGATAACTGTCAGACAGTTATAATGATTGGCATACAGTATAAAGGTACACCGGTTGTGCACTGACTTACGCGCTATGTATCGTTTAATCCATTAGCGTGAATGATTAATTTAACTGTATGGAACACATAGCTTTCTGTGAGAGAAAGACGCTTGGTTATGAGCAGTTTTATGCGCACGTTCTTCAAGATTAGTGGCATGTGCGCCACATCATCTTTAACTACTTCAAGATGTTGATTGTGGTTGATCTGCGCCAGTTTGATGAACAGCACGTTCTGTTGATTGGCACTAAACAATAAATGATGCTGTGTGTTGAGTCTGTAAAATATTTATCAATTCGTGCTATTGGATAAATAGCACTGAGAAAGTGACTGATAATTATCATCATGACAAATCTTTCTAAAAATACGTGAGATTTGGCTTTTCGAAGAAGATTGCGATGTGGTGGTATTTTGTTGTATGGCGCTATCTGATGGTCTGCGCGACCCAGCTTTGTCGTGGAGTATCTGACAAAATCCTCCTTGAGCGCCGTGCACGCAGAACTCTGGAAGAGGATCTTTTCAACTATCGTGCTGTCAGTCATCATGACTGATGATTTGCCTTCTTGGAGAAGCTTTGTTGGTGCTATCTGATGGATGGCACCATTTAATAGATAGCGTTGCATGCTAGCTATAAATGGCACTGTATGTTGAATGTTTTTGAGCTTCTATAATACCCTTTCAAAGTTTTCAAATTTCAAATATTTTGAAATTTGAAATACTTTGAATAAAAAGTGTGCCATGAATTTATAAGATTTTGCGTATGCAGAATCCCAACAGTTTTGTTGTTATGATCTGCGCGAGATTTGTGCGGACTTTAAGTGGTGGCTTAGGGTTATAAATACCCCATTCTTGAGAGGGGAGGGAGTTCTTCTCTCAAAAACTTTGTTTTCTTGAATTTTCATCATCTTCTTCTTCTTTCGAGCTTTCGGAGTTTTTTTCGTCAACATAAATGGCACCGAAGAAATCAATGGTAGAGAAAAAGGCTTGGCCGGAGCTTCATCATGAGCACCATCTCCGAGGGTGCCAAGGCATGTACTGCTATCGGCAAGAGCCGAAGAGGCAAATCCTACTGTTGGAGGTGAGGGTTCGATCGGAGAAGACAATGAACAGTACTGTCGGCACGATTTGATAGTTGGCACGAGTCACAGCCGACGCCAATCACCTCTTACAGAGTTTTGGTTGGCGCCACGCTAATCTCAATGTGCACCACCTCTTTCAGAGTATCGGCAGTCAAACGCGCTAAGCATGGTTTCATGGATCGTGCGCTCTATGTTCACTCAAAGTGCACGGCGCTATGTACCATGATTTGTGCGCATCTTTAATCAGAGAGCAGATGGTGCCGCACAAAAATGAAATTGTCCTTTTGTGCGCACAGAACAGTGACTGTCATATTGTATGCGTAAAACAGAGACTATCATATTGTGTTGCGCCATCCATCATTTGTGCAGAACTAGAAATCACTTGAGTTTTCTTCACTCATAAGAGTGGTCTTTCATGATTCTGACTCTATTTTCTTTTGCATTTGACCTCAGGAAAGATCCCCATGCTGAGATATTGGCTTATGCTTTTCGCATCTCAAAATACCAAGAAGACTTATCACATGTCATATTCCCACAATTTGACCCTGATTCACCTGCTAATAGAAGAGCTCTCTTAGAATCTCAGGATGACAGGATGCTGTTGTGCCTAATGAATGGTGAACCTTTCTTGACTGCAGATCAAGCTCCCCACAAGAAACCAGCTTTCTTGTTTGGAGAGGCCTTGGAGCTGATTCTCAGCCTAAATCAAAACGAGAGGCTCAAATCTTTAAACGAGGAGATAAATTGGTGTACTTTCCAGATATGTCAAGAAATCTATCTCTATCTCAATATGCTCATGCTAGCTACTCTCAAAAATTTTCCATGGGACATAACTCCATTCCAACAAGCCAAGGTTGGACGGATATGCCATAAATTTGGAGAGAAAAGAATGGATATATTCTATAGTTCTTCCGAAAAGTATAACACGTACTTGAGGGGTTTGAAACCGAGTTGTATGTCATCTGAAGATTCGTCCTTGATAATACCGGTTCGGATGCCTTCCTTCGCCAATATTTATGCTGCAGTAGGAGGGGCATATCCTTCCCTAACCCCGAGGCTGACGGGTTTAATGCACCCTGACATTAAGCGTTGGAATCGATTTTCTGTATGGATCTTAGACACATTCACCGCCAAATTACAAGAGTTGGAACTTCATGAAGCTATTTTAATGACCGCTTGTGGTATCTATACCAACACTAACATGTTCCTTGCCTTGGTAGAGAGATATAATAGCAAGATTGGCACCTTTGCTACCCCTCACGGGGAGATAGGCTTTGCCCTTCATGAGATGCAGCTTTTATCGCATCTGCCAATGAGTGAGAACCCTTATGAAGAATATGTGCCGACTGATGATGAACTGGAGACTTTGGCTAAGGAGAATCCTCAGATGATTGCAATTTTTGATGAGCTGATGTGTCATTTTATGGTCTGTACTCATCTTTTCAAAGTAAGACGCCCAAAACGTGTTATACTTCCAAGTGGTTGGTATACCTCTTCTTGGGTCATGACACAGAAAACAAAGTGCAAGAGCACTTGGGTTGCGACCCACACTTCTTTGAGCCGCTCGATGATTATGCCATTAGCAAATTGATAAAGGAATCCGGATGTGTCAACAACGTATTAGAAGAAGACCGGCATGGTTACACTGCTGGTACCTCTGTCGAGAGTTACATAAGACAGGATGGTATAACCATGTCCAAGGAGGCTACTCTGGTGGGCTTCCTTTCTATCTGGCTAAGACAGTTCGTGGTCCCCGGAGCTAGTGTCGTTGATCGCATCCACCACGGCGTGTTGTTTGCTCCAGTACGTCTGGTATTTGGCTATAGAATGGATATTCTTTTTGCCATGACTAGCCGACTGAATGTGGGCCTCCGTGAGTTCACAACCGTTATGATGGAGAAACTCGATTTTCGAAGCAATTTTCCCTGTACCGAGATGCCGTTCACATATCTGTCCGGCTAGTTAGTACTACACCATCATTCTCTGATGGATCCTGCTCTTAGTATTGGTGGAGCTTTAGCAGGGAATTTCATCCGTAGATATGCCGAATTTATATGGAAAGCAAACTCGTTGTTTGATTATAGAAAGGCACTGAATCGAGGCTCCAACTGGAAGTTCTCTTGTGTTTCTCCACTACTATGGTACGAAACTTGTTCGACTTCTTTTCAGGATCTAGAGCCCGTTGGTTCTCGTCCACCTCTTGTATCTTTCTCCTGGTTGGTGATGATCAGACCCTCAAATTTGGTGTATCAGTTCGAGAACATGTCCTATTTGGAACCATATCTGTCCAGTCGGTTTGCTCGTTAGTTCAGCTATAATCAGATACATGTCGGGAACGCGTCTATTTGCCTTCAAGCTTCTAGGATTTTAATTGATGGGGCTCGAGGGTAGAGATACTATCGTACGAGAGGCAGTAATACTGTATTTACCATGCCCTCAACTACCTTTGAGGTGGGCCCACATATGTTAAATACAAAACGAATTTTTATACCTCAGCCAACACCTTCTTCGAGAGTTATTCTATGACGAATAGCTTTATTGGCGTAAGAAAAGCACAAGAAGGGCTCCCAACTTCGGTAGATTTAGGAGAAGCCAAAGAGGAGGCTTCCGTTGATGCTCCCTTAGAGACTGTACATGTTAGTTTCTATTACGAGGTATAAGATGCATTGTGCGTCCCTCTCAAGAAGCGGAAAGGAAAATCTCCCATGAAGGAAAATAGCAAGAAGCAAAAGACTGGGACTTCGTTTTCTTAGCCAGCTCATGACGAATCTCCTTCTCCTGCTAAAGGGAAAGGGAAAAAGAAGAAAGAAGTAGTTATTGTTGAGAAGCCCACGACGAGGACAATAGCTTAGATACGATGACTTAAAGGTATCTTTCGGAAGCAGAGCTTTTCCCTGGGAAAACATCATCTTTCACAGGAGCAACCCCGTCTACTAGCCAGAAAGAGAGTATGGATGTGATTGAAGAAACAAGCAGAGAGTGGATTGCTCATAGGCTGAACCTTCTGCTTCCATTGTGTCAGTCTAAGTATTACCTCAACCATCAATTAAACGTAAAACAAGAAGGAAACTAGTGACGTCCAAAGTTGTGAAGGATAAGGCTGAGGTTTCTTCTACTCCATCTTCGCCAAGACAATCTCCTGGTCATCAAGAGCCATCGCTACTGTCACAAAAAAGAACTCCGCCATCACCTGGAGGTGTACCCTCTCCAAAAGGTGATACCCTTAAACTTCCAGTCCAACAAGAGTTATTAGACGTTAACTCCTTGGCCATTTGTATTAAGATTTCTTTATCTCCAGAACTTCCACAGGCTAGCGCATCGGCTCCAGCTATCATGCCCCGATCCCGTAAGACCAATCGTCCTCGCTAAGGCGTGATGCCGTATGAGCCTAGATTGCGCTCATGCAAGGTGGGTTCCATAATGGCCGATTACAGGCTAAGTGATGGGGTCGTCATACAGAAGTCCCAAGAAGAAAAGTTGAATAATGAAGGCAACATGAGTATATAAACAAAATCAGTCCTTTTATTAATAATGAATATGAGATTACGAGGCGAATAGTCAAAATTACAAGTCGCACAAGCTCACTTTTTTCTTATTTTACAAGTCCCTCAGCTCTCTTTCTCTTCTCTGAATACAAATGTTCAAGGCTTCAACTTGCGGAGGCTTCAGAAGACGATGTCTATACATTATGTCTCGTATAAGTCCAGACTCCATACGGACGTACACCTCGAAACGTCGAGCAACTCCGTGCCTCGACGCATCCAAGCGAGTTTTGCGCCAACCGATCTTCTACCTGTGCATGTACATAAAAACTGTGTGGGTGTCAATACTCAACTGTACTGGTAGAGTGAGCTCCTCGCCAACCTATACAAAACTAGCACGTTATTTTATTTTGTGCAATATGTCCCTTTTGATTGTCTTTCTAGTCTTGCCTTAGGGTCAATTTTAAGACGTAGACGCTTGGCCTATTTGGTGCATCATGACATAGTTGTGGCATGAATTCTTTCGTGTAACATGACCGAGGCAGTACCTCATTACTTAGTAATTTACCTAAATTTTGTGTCGCAACAACGTGGTCATGCCACTAGACCATTCTCGTGCCAATGACATCAAGGTTTCAACTCGTGCTCGCCTTACGGCCCAAAATTTGAGCCTCATCTACATTGTCGTGCCCTAGACTTTGCTCGTGCTTTGAGATCGAGGCCGAGCCTGGCAAATCAACATGACTTATCCATATTGTCGCCTCGAGGTCTTTCCTGTTCAACTCATCAACTGACTCAAATAAGTCTTGTGGACTTAGTATCAACGACACAAACTCCCAACGCCACATCTCGTGCTAAAGTATGGTGTACCCGTTGTAGCTAAATCTTAGGCCTAAACATTGTGTTATAACCCGTTCACACATTCTCGACTCAATCCAAAGGCATGCACGCGGATAGCTGCTCTTATGCCGACTCATCAATATGAGAGGTCACTAGCAATGTCAAGCTATACTGGATCCTTTGCATATGGTAACCATTCGCATGCAAGATGTGAGCTCCACAGAATGGTCCTATAGCCTATATTGTAACAGTTCACTTCAAGGCGAGTTGCACCGTCGTTGAAGGCTGTACAATATCTGCTCTTCCTCCTAGGCCGACACGAACCCGGTGCCCCGACGATTGTTTGAGGAATTCCCTTTGTGCACAAGTTGTCCAATGACCATGCAAGACTCCCTTTGAGGAATTCTCTTTATGAGAGACTCCCAAGCTACGGGACCGGTCTCAGCGACAAACGGTCGCGTGAACTTTTTATCCTTTGTGTGCCATAAACCGTGGCATACCTATCATCGAAAGAATCATGTTTCGTGCCTTAAACCAATTGTGTCCTGTGCGACGCTACCACCCAAGTCATACTTTATATGACGAGCCTTGTGATCGTGGGACTGTTGGCTATAACAACCACAGAATATGTGGGATAGTACTTGCTATAACTTTATTAGCTCGTGGCATAACTTTTGCCTAAGTCAATCGTGCAACAACTTAACCTGTGGGACGAACAAAGGCTAACCCAAGCCTTGCACCGAGAAAACGTGTATTGAGACTTGTTGGACACTTTTGCTATGCCAAGCATTGGACAGTGGGACCGTGCATGCTTTATCAAACATTTATACGTGCGATGCCTATGACTTAGGCTAAGTTCATACCTTTGTGGCAATTAGACCAACTTTCCTTCCTCCAAGCCACGGGACGAAGGACCGAGTGTTATTTTGAAAGTACAATGTGCAATACTTCTAAGCCGGCTGTGGGACCTTTTCATATTCTAACTCAATCTGACCTAGCTTGGGATTATTTTCTTAGCTATATGGATTCGTCTCTTTTATTATCAAGCCTACTTGTGCAGTTGAAAACTTTCATTTTATTTGTGTGATGGCCAAGCTGAGGCAAGTTCACCGAAGCCACCCACCTGAGCGAGGAGTTGCCTCGACCGAGAGGGACTTCGAGCAAGCCGTTGCATAGCAAAGTCCGAACGCCGTTGGCGTTTTGATTCTTTCGATTGAACTGAGTGGGACGAGGCATTACATTATACACCACTCAAAAAAAGTTTCGTCCTCGAAACCTACTGAGTACACACTCATCGACTTATTATTTGATTCAACATCCAAAGACTCTCGTACGCACTTTGCCTTAACCAATCTTTAAAACCTGACTTGCATCAATACCTCAATCAATATTCAATTTCATTTCAAAACCAACAATTGCACTACCATCAATCTTTTCTTTGAAACCCACAATTTTGAAATCCTCGATACCCTTCCATTCCTTTAGTCTCACTTGAATTCAACGTATCACTTAGTTGGATCATGCACATATTTCAGGTGTCCCTAAGATACATGTATTTCAACTAAGCTACGTGATAGAGAATCTGCCATTTCCACTCGAGTCAGATCGTGCACATATTCAGGCATCCCTGAAATATATGCATTTCAGTCAAGCCTCGTGAGTGGTATTTTCATACTATTGAATCATTCTATCAACCAGTATCCAATCTTATCAATCCTTAAGATCAATCGTACCAATACTAACTCTCGAAACAGGGATGTCTTGTCTAACCGCTAGGCCATCTATCGAGGCTAAAGTCATCCGTCAGTATTGAAATCATAGTTCCCAAACAATAATATCAACACTTACCCCAATCCTAAGGTCAAACCAAAGTTGATAGTACATAAATTTCTACCCAAGCTTGCATCACTCCGATTTCTAAACATCGAGCATATATTCTCCTATTTGCACTTGCAATACTTAGTCCAAGGGTCCAAGTCGTTCAGCAAAGCCATCCTACGTAAGTCATGTTCAACTAATTTCTTGACATATCAATATCGCACGTCCAAAAAAGCAATTCATGTGGTCTATCTCTTCGAACACGTTCAATTTAATCCACCTATCCATCATATCCAGGTCAAGTACTCCACTACACGATTTGTCATTTAACCATAATTTTTGTATCATATTCCTTGAGTCGTTCGACACAATTTACGTATTCGATCACAAGGTCGTCTAGCATAATAATATGTCACGCCCCAATCTTCCGTAAGTTTGATTATCCCTGCTGGACATGAAATCACCATGCCAACGCTTCCACAAGATAATCGTCCTTCTCGGAGCGTAACTCTTGCTTTGTGTCTAGACTAATACATTCTCGATACGCAGATTGGATCTACTCAATCCTCAAACTTACTTAATCGTCAATCGTAATTCCAAACCATCCTCGAATTCAACTTAGCATCAAACCACAAGTCGAAACAATCCAATTGCCTTGCCTTGATCTCCCGTAAGTTTGATCATTCATGCTGGACATGAATCACCATGCTAGCGCTCACGCATAATGATCGCCCTAGTCTGACGTGACGCATGTGTGAGGCTGGAGTTGCGCTCGCACAAGACAATAATGTCGATATTATGGTTATCGTCGAAGCAATCAAGATACTTTATTTTCATCCAAACATTCCTTTCTATCAAAATCTCCAAGCATAGCATCCATCAAAATAATAACATTTTATATGATCTTTATTCCTCAAATCAGAGTACCCTTGAGTTATCGCATATCGATCTTTGATACGTCTCAATACTATCGATGATATACGTAACCTGACGATCTTCATTTGCAACAGATTTTGAGTCGTACAACTGATGCTATTTTCCGAATTGGATATACCAGAATCTCTCCGACATTCAAGTTTAAATTTGATCATTATCTCCCGAACTAGTTACATGATCAATTTGTTGAAACACAAAATAACGTATATTTATTTGTCTATCGTAAGTCATCGAGCAACATTTCTTCAAATCGCATTGTCCTCTTTCTAACACAAGTCATCGAGCGATTTTAGCCAAATCCTTAGAGTCATTTTTGTAACTTCAAAATCAAACTTTTTTCATGCACGCTATCTTCCCATTGTGCTACCTTTTCGTATACGATTCATATTGATTTCCTCAATCGAGTCATCTTTTGTTACACCTTAACTTTTTATCAATTCAATCTACCTACTCGATCATTTTGTACTTCATACGCGGCACAATCCTGCCGATGTGTGTTATTTTCTCGTTTGTTCGAATTATCTCGTACTAGCCATTGAAAATCATAATTACTTGAAACTCTATTTCTAAGGCTTTGCGTACTCGTTGCTTGCTAATAGACTTATTGGCACCTCGCATCCTTAATTGATCGACATCCCCGAGGCTATCCTATACACCACTCAGGGATGAAGTCATTCAACAAATCCTCGAAATAAGTTTTGAATATCGATTACTTCGAATCTCCGTTCGAACAATTCCTACATTTTTAAGCACGTTCTTTGAAATAGCGCATCGACGATAATGTCGTCCGATGGCACCCCTATCGATAGTCATCTCGCAATCTATGAATCAAGTCAAACTCATTCTCGTCCGAAATAATTTGAATCCCGCACACGACTTTGCTAAGGTCGACGCAATTTTTGGTGTATATGCCCAGCCCGACTTTACCAACCATTCTTGCTTGATGTTAACTTTGTTCAACTAATTGTTCCTTCATGATATTTTTCAAAATATGTAGACTTATTGTATGGACATCCCATGGGACATTTGAGAGAGAGAGAGAGCCATGTATTAATCGCGACAATAACATCAGAGTTTACGGAACCACATCGGAGTTAAAAAAACTCAATCGAAAGTCCAAGGACGTAAAGCCTTGCTCTTATACCATTATGTCACGCCCCAGTCCCGTAGGACCGATCGTCCTCGCTAAGGCGTGATGTCGCACGAGCCTAGATTGCACTCGTGCAAGTTTGGTTCTATAACGACTGATTACAGGTTAAGCGACGGGGTTGTCGCACAGAAGTCCCAAGCAGAAAAGTTGAATAATGAAGGCAACATGAGTATACAAACAAAATCTTTCCTTATATTGATAATGAATATGAGATTACAAGATGCATAGCCAAAATTACAAGTCGCTCAAGCTCGGTTTTCTCTCATTTTACAAGTCCCTCAGCTCTGTCTCTTCTCTCAATACAAATGTTCAAGGCTTCAACTTGTAGAGGCTTCAAAAGGCGATGTCCACACATTTTGTCCCGTATAAGTACAGATGCCATGCGTCCGCACGCCTCGAAATATAAAGGAACTCCGTGCCTCGATGCATCCAAGCAAGCTCCACGCCAACCGATCTTCTACCTGTTCCTGCATATAAAAATTGTGTGGGTATCAGTACTCAAATGTATTGGTGGAGTGAGTTTCTCGCCCACCCATACAAAACCAATACGTTATTTTACTTTGTGCAACATATCCTTCTTTATTTTTGATTGTCTTTCTAGTCTTGCCTTAGGGTCAATTTTAAGACATAGATGCCTGGCCTATTTGGTGCATCATGACATAGTCGTGCCATAAATTCCTATGTGTAACATGACCGAGGCAGTGCCTCATCACTTAGTAGTTTGCCTAAACTTCATGCCGTAACAATGTGGCCGTGCCACTAGACCATTCTCGTGCCAATGACATCAAGGTGTCGACTCGTGCTCGCCTTACGACTCAAAATCTGAGCCTCAGCTACATGGCCATACCCTAGACTTTGCTCGTGCTTCGAGATCGAGGTCGAGCCTCTCAACTAAACATGACTTATCTATATTGTCGCCTCATGGCCTTTCCTATTCAACTTATCAACTGACTCAAATAAGACTTGTGAACATAGTGTTAATAACACAAACTCCCGACGACACATCTCGTGCCAAAGCACAGTGTACCCGTTACAGCCAAATCTTAGGCCCGAATATTGTGTTATAACCCGTGTACATATTCTCGACTCAATCCAAAGGCATGTACGCGGATAGCCGCTCTTATGTCGACTCATCTATATGAGAGGTCACTAGCAATGTCAAGATATACTGGATCATTAGCATACGGTGACCATTCACATGTGAGGTGAGAGCTCCACCGAATGGTCCCGTAGCCTATATTGTAACGGTTCACTTCAAGGCGAGTCATACTATTGTTGAAGGTCGTACAATATATGCTCTTCCTCCTAGGCCGACACGAACCCGGTGCCCCAACGATCGTTCAAGGAATTCCCCTTGTGCATAAGTTGTCCAATGACCATGC
This sequence comes from Iris pallida, assembly GCA_029216955.1. Taxonomy (NCBI): domain Eukaryota; kingdom Viridiplantae; phylum Streptophyta; class Magnoliopsida; order Asparagales; family Iridaceae; genus Iris; species Iris pallida. Next base: position 5,165,251 of record JANAVB010035617.1, read on the forward strand.
AAGACTCGACTTGATTTGCCATGTCCTTCTTTATTCATGACCGTACTTTCCATACTTCATGAGATACTCCCAAGCCACGGGACCGGTCTCGGCGACAAACGGTCGCGTAAACTTTTCATCTTTTGAAACTCAGGGAACGACTACTACATAGCGTTCCAATTTGACTTGAACAAACGTGTTCCTTTGTGTGCCATAGACCATGGCATACCTATCATTGAAACAACCGTGTTTCGTGCCTTAAACCAATTGTGTCCTGTGCGATGCTACCGCCCACGTCATACTTTATATGACGAGCCTTGAGATCGTGGGACTATTGGCTATAACAACCACAGAATACATGGGACAGTGCTTGCTATGACTTTATTAGCTTATGGGATAACTTATGTCTAAGTCAATCGTGGAACAACTTTTCCCGTAGGACGAGCAAAGGCTAACCCAAGCCTTGCACCATAAAAATGTGTATTGATACTTGTTGGATACGTTTGCTATGCCAAGCATTGGACAGTAGGATCGTGTATGCTTTATCAAGCATTTATACGTGCGACACCTATGACTTAGGCTAAGTTCATACTTTGTGGCAACCTAGACTAACTTTCCTTCCCCCAAGCCATGGGACGAAGGACAGAATGTTATTTTGAAAGCACGACGTGTAACACTTCTAAGCCGACTGTAGGACCTTTCCATATTCTAACTCAATTTGACCCAACTTGGGATTATTTCCTTAGCTATGTGGATTCGTCTCTGTTTGCCATTAAAAATCAAAGACAGGTATTACAGAAATACTGAAATTGATTACAAACTCGTTTGTACAAAGAAAAGCCTAGAAAGAAATCTTAGGAAACAATCTAAGTACAATTGTTTAGTTTTTGATTCTGGGGGGTGACGATGGAGGCTCGGGAAAGTGTATCAACTCTGCCTTACTCCGTGGACTATCTGACATAGTCCTTAGCTCTTGAAGAAATTGTCTTTCGAAGGTTGCCAGCCTTGGATTGCTAACCCTTTGCATGGGTGTGGTGCTCTTCTATTTATAGTAATTTTAGGATGAAGGATATTTTGAGCCGCATAGATGGCCACGTGGCCACGTGTCTGCAACAGCACATGAAGACACGCTCTTTGACTGCCAACTGGTGGTTGGTTGAGATTTCTTTGTTAGAGCAAATCTGGGTGGTTGAGACTTGGTCAACTTGTCACATGCATCAACTAATCTTCTGTGGTGAGCCACATGAAGGATGTCTCCTGGCCATGCTGAACGAGGAATGTCTCATGGCTGAGCCGCATGAAAGAATGTCTCATGATCGAGCCGCATGAAGGACGTCTCATGATCGAGCCGTATGAAGGAATGTCTCATGACCAAGCCGCATGAAGAAATGTCTCATGGCCGAGCCACATGAAGGACGTCTCATGACCGAGCCGTATGAGGAATGTCTCATGACCGAGCCGCATGAAGGACGTCTCATGACCGAGATGCATGAGGAATGTCTCATGACCGAGCCGCATGAGGAATGCCTCATGACCGAGCCGCATGAAGGATGTCTCATGACCGAGCCACATGAGGATTGTCTCTTGACCGAGCCGCATGAGGAATGCCTTCTGACCAAGACGCATGAGGCCATCTTATGACCGATCCGCATGAGGAATGTTTCATAACTAAGCCGCATGAAGGATATCTTCTGGCTGGATGGGTATGGGGGCCCTAGGAGAAGGTGCTGTGCCGAATGTCATGATTTGAGAGAGTTTCGTTTGTCTCCCTCTTGACTTCTCAAAAAAAAAGAATTTGACCGACCCTCCTCCTTGGCGAGTGTTGGCACTGTGGATTATGGATCTCCTTATTCGAAGAAGTTTTGACGGTGGACTCCTTCAGAAGATTGTGATGTGCTTGACTGAGACGATGCGCCTAACTGAGACATCTGAGTAATGCATCTAGTTGAGAACAGGCCGAGATGATATTGGAAAGGCGCAGTAGGTCGCTATCGCTGGAACACAGACTGCCTTGATAGTGGAGCCACTGTCTTGTGGCAGCGGCAGTTGATGATGGCTTGGGTGCAGTGATGTCCTGGAAAGGGCTCATCGCACGCCAAGGTTGCTTATCTCTTCTTGCGTTTTTGAGTAATCACCTCTCGCAAGTTGATAGTAGATTGATCTACCTTCATATCCATTTTGTGGGCTCGGGTATCTTGAGCGCCCATGTACATAGGTATCATATTTGCTCCCTGATCTGAGGCTAGTAAAAGTACTTGCTCTTGATCGTTTGTAGGAAGACTTTTGGGACCATCATATTGGCTTCCTGATCTGAGGCTAGTAAAGCACTGCGAGACAGGACGAGCTATGATAGGCCCGCACATAAAATATGCGATATGGCCCTAGACGTCTTCAACTTAGCACCCGAAGGTGCGTAGTAGGAAGAGTCCAAGTTGGAAGCTTCGACATTCTCAATGGACCGCATGGGGTCTAGCCCGCAAGAGATTTCCCCCCGACTTGGTTCAGGCGCAATAACTGCACCCAAGTGGGAGGGGGACTTTAAGAGTCGACTTATATCTGGTACAAACACACCCGAGACGATTCTATACAGTTTACCATCGGTTGCGCGCATGATTTTTGTGTGCGCATCTCTAGTTTACTATCGGCATAGCATGTTTGAAGCGCATGGCCCGTGCCGCCTTGGATTTCTTCATTCTAGCCCGTGAAGATGCCTAGTACTCAGAACCCAACTCATCCTCGCCATGACAGCGAGTGACTCAATTGAGTGATTCTTTTTTCTTTTTCTTTTTTTATTTTTGGTGCCCTTTTCAAAGGAGGCAAGGGGGCTCTATATATAGAATGGAATAAGCCATTTCTTCTTCTTCTTTCCGATATGGGACTAAAAGCAATATTGTAACGCCCCAGAACCAGAATACTGGAGAGCGGGGGCGGACATAACCAGCTACGTATATTGAAGTGCAACCCACCTCGCTATACGGTCACGGCTGTGTAGATACATGAGGGTTTAACTACAAGCCATCAGTCTCTTATGGTTATGAACAAGCCTATTGTCTCAATCTCAAGCAAGAAATAGCAGTTACAAGATGTTAGAGCATCAAATATACAATAGTAAGACATCCCAAACATTACATATTTGGATGATCATGAAGCTAGTCGTACAAAATGTGAAGACTAGCAAGAGTTTTAGTCATACATGATCAACCCTAGGATTTGTTAATCATGCCACAGCCCATAGGCAGACAGTAAGTAAAATGCAATCGAGCTAACACGTTCTCGTCGGCTAAACGGCTCAAAAGAATATTTTTATAATAGAGTGGAAGAGCCGAAGGTAAAACCCACTCGTTGTCCGGATTACGTCTGGTGGTCACCATCGGGCGGGAAGGTGGGTAGATCCTCTGGAGCTGCTCCGAAATCTGGTCATACAAAACCAGCTGGGTCAGAATCCGAACTTCCATAGGTCAAAATGGGGCAGAAAGAAATTCTCTACAACATGGAACCATCAAAACTTGAGAATAACAAGGTTTAATAGATCAAAACCCAAGAAATCCAAAAATACAACAAGCTTAGATCTACACAAAATAAGCCATGGAAATTAAAAGTGCTAAGTGCTAAAGTGTCTTAGAATCTCGTGAGAAAGACAATGGAACGATAAAAATAGAGTTCCTACGTGAAGTAAGATGCACTTGCCTAAGCCTCTCTCTCTCTCATGGTAGGTGGAGAGTAATGGTGAGGAAGAAGAAGAGTTAGAATTAATGGAAGAGAGAGAGAGAGAGGTTAGGTGGCTTATAAAGGAAGAGAGTGGGTAGGGGTTGGTTCATATGCAACAAAACCAAACCAAGCTGAACCAAGCAAAAAAAATGAAATGCCAAAATAAACCATGCAATGAGACATGCAATATGAATCAAAATACGTACACGTATACCAAAATATGTAATATTAACTACGAGCGCTACAAATATCCTATTTTCTATGCTTATACAAGACCCCCTTCAAAGTTTTCAAATTGCAAATTTGGAATACTTTGAATAAGAATCATAGAAAGTAGAGCTGTTTAGGTGTGGCAGTCCTATCAGAGTTAGCATGGACGTGATAGGTTTGGGTACTTCCGCTGGGCATTTTATGTGGACTTATCATCCTTGGTATACCTTCGTTTTAGGTACGAATAATAAGTTGAGTGGGGGAACCATCATATTTACTCAGAGGTGATGAGAACATGGTAAATATGGGGTTGATGGTAATAAAGACGTAGGGGGAGTGGACTTAAATGAGGATACATAGAACAACTCAGAGGTAATATGGACGTGGAAGTTCTACGTAACGGGTAATGAATGCCACGGAACAACTAGGTTCCAGAAGCATATGATTGTGAAGAAGGGGTGCATGTACTAGAGGACCTAATACAACATTTGTGGTCAACAAAGGACATTTGTGGACCTATTATCCTTTTTGTGTACTGGCGGTATGAGTACGGATAATAAGTGGAGAGAAAACCAATATATTTACTCAGAGGTAATGAGGACGTGGTAAAATATGGGTCTAAAGTAGAGCCTTTCTACTCAGAGATAATGAGGACGTGGTAAATATGGGTCTAAAGTAGAGCCTTCCTACTCAGAGGTAATGAGGACGTGGTAGGAGTGGGCCTAATAAGGATACACAGAACAACTCAGAGGTGCTATCAACGTGGAAGTTCTATGTATTGGGTGGTTTGTTTGTGATGGACGGGAAAAAAACTCAGAGGTAATATGGACGTGGTTGTTTTTCCCGTTGGAAAATTTTATGGACTTATCATCCTTGGCGTACCTTGGTTTTACGTACAGATAATAAGTTGAGAGAGAGAACCAACATATTTACTCAGAGGTGATATGGACGTGGTAAATATGAGGTTGATGGTAGAGCTTTCCTATTCAGAGGTGATATGGACATGGTAGGAGTAAACTCAGTGAGGATACACAGAACAACTCAGAGGTGATATGGACATAGAAGTTCTATGATTGATGCGCCACAATGCAGGGGTTGTTGCACATGGTGTTTACTCAGAGGTAAGATGGACGTGGTAAACATTTGTTTTTAGCATCATCTGCTTTGTAAGGGGTAGGAAAACAACACAGAGCTGATTTAGACATGGTTGTTCTACTACTGGGAGTGAATGCAACGGAACAACTGGGCTCCAGAACCATATGATTGTGAGAGAAAGGGTGCTTGTACTAGAGGGTCTAATACAGCATTTGTGGTAGGTAAAGGACATCCTACTGGAGACTTTTTTGTGGACTTATTGCCCTTTTATGCATCTGAAAATACGAGCAATAGATTTAAATATTATTTGTGGACCTATTACCCTTTTGCGTATTGGTAGTACGGTTAATAGATTTGAAACAATTTTGTGGACCGATTACCCTTTTGTGCACTAGTGGTACAAGTAATAGATTTTGAGACAAAACCCAACAGAGGTAGTATGGACGTGATAAGTTTTGTGGTCTTAACACCATATCTTTTATCCCGGGTTGGGTACAGGTGTTTAAGTCGGGAGACTATCGGTATCAGAGGTAATATGGACGTGATACACGATAATCAGGACCATGAAGTTTGCTCAGAGATAATGATACACTGGGCAGACTCCTAGGTGATAAAGCATTAGAGTGGAAGTTCAGAGGTATCAGCATACATGACTCGCCACTCAGGGAGATACGATATGAAAAATAGAGTGTGAGTTCAAAGGTACTTGGTGTACATAACTCGATGGTCTTGTGAGTTCAGAGGTACTTGGTGTACATAACTCAACAGCCTAGGAGATTTAGTGGTTATTGGAGGTGGTACCAGACGTTTGCCTTTGTCCTCTCCATCCGGGATGTGTAGTCCCAGCTGGCGAGCCTTCTTTAACTTTGCCTCCGCATTGGTGGCACTTATGATGAAGGTTGTCCAATCCCTGAACTGATCTTCACCCATCCAGAGGCTGATTACGGGGAGCAACTTATTCTGGCATATTTCAATCAAGGAGCTTTCGGGATTGCCTTGGGGCAATCTCATTGCAGTTTGGCGGAACCGCTCGATATAGTTCCTTGTCAGCTCCCTCTCCCCCTGAACGACGTCTATGAGGGATGACATTGTCACATCATGTCCCACTTTGTAAAACCGTTCTAGGAACAAGTGATTGAAGTCATCAAAAGAATAGATGCTGTTGTCCGAAAGGTTATGGTACCAGTCGAACGTGATCCCCTCCAATGCTTCGATGAATAATCGTATGAGGATGGCATCACTATGCGGCAAGTGGTCGGTTGTGACCTCGAAATAAGTCATGTACCGACTGGAAGAGGTCTTCCCGTCATACGAATCGATATGAAATGGCTTGTACCGTAGTGGAAAAGGCACATCTCTCCATGCAACGGGATACGGCTGTCGTATTCTGAGGTCCCGAGAGGAGTCTCGGGCATTGAACATTGCTCAAAGCTCCTGGACTTCCCTCCTTGCCTCCTTGGCTTCATCTACAGCTGAAGGAACGGATGCTCCTAGAGGATCATCACCCAAAGGAGGGGCGGTCGTGTTGGAGTCCGCATTGACTGCGGGTCCCAAGCTTGTTTGTCCGGGCGTCCTAGCTGGTTGAGTTGGCAAGGCAGCTTTGATTTCGTCTACTAACTTGATCAAGGACAAGAGCATGGCTTCAAGTACTTCTAGACGTTGTCGGTCAGTGGGCGACTCATGATCATCGTCAGCCATAAAGACTGTCCTCACGTGGGTAGATGTGGAAAGGATCGTAGCAGAGGTGCTATCTGTGCCGTACCCTTGTACATAGAAATCATCGAAGAATGTCGGAATGTCATCTTCCTCGGACTCGGAAGGGGTGCTACCCCCTGTGTAGGATGCCGTATCGTCTTGGCGAGGGTGGTGGCCCTCAGGAGAGTCCAAGTCTGTTATGTAGTTCTGGGGGCTCTCTACCCCCTGTCTGTACTCTTGGTACACTGGGTTGTCGCATATATTAAGGGGACTGCTACCCCCGGCTTCTTCTACCCCCAGGGGGGTCGAGGATGCACCCCCAGGTGTTGGAAGCTTCTTTTTGGATCGAGTGCCTAAATAGACACCCCCTGTGGCTGTCGACGGTAGCCCTTCAAATGAGAGTTTCCTTGCAATATTGGCCGAGATTGCCATGCTGGAAGAGCTCATCTTCTTTCCTCCCTTGCCAGGAAGAACCTTCTGAGTTGAATTACAGGAGGCGAAAGGAAACTCCTCGTCTCCCAGAATTTGCACCTGTTTCTTGAGTTATTGTCGGACAGGTGCTGGCTGCTGCAGTCGTTGAAAAACTGACTGCCGACCTTCAGGTGCTGCCGATTTGTCGCAGCAGCAGTTGATGATGACTTGGGTGCAACAACGTCCCGAGAGGGACTCATCGCATGCCAGTGTTGCCATCTTGCATTTATGGGTAATCACCTCATGCAAGTCGGTAGCAAGCTGATCTACCTTTGCATCAAACTTGTGGACTCGGGTATCCCGAGCGCACAGGTGCTTAGGTATCATATTTGCTCCCTGATCCGAGGCTAGTAAAAGCACTTGCTCTGGATCGTTGGAGGGAGACTTAAAAGACCCACCTTGTCTGTTAGCCCTGGGGGACTGGACGCGGGTGGTTCTGTACAACTTTCCATCAGGAGCCAGTGTAACAGTTAACGGGGCCCGCTGATAGTCAGCAACTTGGATAGTTGACTGGGCTTGTTCGGCCCGCACTGCCCTAGACTTCTTTGACTTAGCACCCGAAGGCGCATAGTAAAAAGAGTCCAGATTGACACATCCCACATTCTCAATAGGCCGCATGGAGTCGGGCCTGCATGAGAGACAGTTGAACACAGAGCTTCTGACAGGGCCACATGAGACATCATGTCTGAGGCCAGGATTGGTTGCCGCATGGGATATCTTCCTGCGGCCAGGGCTGGCTGCCGCATAGGCCATCTTCCTGCGGCCAGAGTTGGCTGCCGTATGGGTCGTCTTCCTACGGCCAGAGTTAGCTGCCGCATGGGCCGTCTTCCTGCGGCCAGAGTTGGCTGTCGTAAGAGTTGTCTGCCTACGACCAGAGTTGGCTGCCACATAGACAGACTGCCCATATCTCTTATGCGGCTTCTTCTTTGTTCGTATGGATTTCCCTTGTACCCCTAAAAACTCAGCATCGTAGTATTTTCCTCTGCTGGATTTGGGGACGGTGGGGTCCTCTACGGTCGGAAGCAAAGCCGCGGGAGAGCTTTGGTCAACGTCTTGGGCTGCAGAAGGAGCTTCTTCGAGAACTTGGTCGGGCACAACAGTTTTACGCGCTGACATCCTACGAGTCCTCCTTGGGTTGGCTCACTTCTGTGACGGGCTGGCGCTCCCTTCAGAGAGCAATTCTTTGAAGGCTTGTTGGTTAAAATGAACCACAAGCATCTGCTGTGTAGAGCCGAGCTTGGATGCGTCGGATTGCGTCACCAGCTTCTCATCAGAAGAGAAGGACATCCCCAGCAGAGTCACCATCGTGTTTGCCATTAAAAATCAAAGACATGTATTACAGAAACACTAATTGATTGCAAACTCGCTTGTACAAAGAAAAGCCTAGAAAGAAATCCTAGGAAACAATCTAAGTACAATTGTTTAGTTTTTTATTCTGGGGGGTGACGGTGGAGGCTCGGGAAAGTATATCAACTCTGGCTTACTCCGTGGACTATCTGACGCAGTCCTTAGCTCTTGAAGAAATTGCCTTTCGAAGGTTGCTAGCCTTGGATTGCCAACCCTTTGCATGGGTGTGGTACCCGGCTATTTAAAGTGATTTCGGGATGAAAGATATTTTGAGCCGCATAGATGGCCACGTGGCCACGTGACTACAACATCACATGAAGACTCGATCTTTGACTGCTAGCTGGTGGTTGGTTGAGATTTCTTTGTTGGAGCAAATCTGGGTGGTTGAGACTTGGTCAACTTGTCACGTGCATCAACTAATCTTCTGTGGTGAGCTGCATGAAGGATGTCTCCTAGCCGAGCCGCATGACGAATGTCTCTTAGCTGAGACGCATGAAAGAATGTCTCATGATCGAGCCGCATGAGCCGTATGAAGGACGTCTCATGATCGAGCCGCATGAAGGAATGTCTCATGACCGAGCTGCATGAAGGAATGCCTCATGGCCGAGCCACATGAAGGACATCTCATAACCGAGCCACATGAGGAATGTCTCATGACCGAGCTGCATGAGGAACATCTCATGACCGAGCCGCATGGAGAATGTCTCATGACCGAGCTGCATGAGGAATGCCTCATGACCGAGCCGCATGAAGGATGTCTCATGACCGAGCCGCATGAGGAATGTCTCATGACCGAGCCGCATGAGGAATGCCTTCTGACCGAGCTGCATGAGGCCATCTTATGACCGAGCCGCATGAAGAATGTTTCATGATTAAGCTGCATGAAGGATATCTTCTGGCTGGATGGGTATGGGGGCCCTAGGAGAAGGTGCTGTGCCGAATGTCACGATTTGAGAGAGTTTCGTTTTTCTCCCTCTTGACTTCTCAAAAAAAAATGAATTTGATCGACCCTCCTCCTTGGCGAGTGTTGGCACTATGGATTATGGATCTCCTTGTTCGAAGAAGATTTGACGGTGGACTCTTTCAGAAGATTATGATGCGCTTGACTGAGACGATACGCCTAACTGAGACATCTGAGTAATGCATCTAGTTGAGAGCAGGCCGTTACAACGTCTTCAATTGGCATCATGTTTCCGAGATGATATTGGAAAGGCGCAGTAGGTCGCAGTCGCTGGAACACAGACTGCCTTGATAGTGGAGCCATTGTCTTGTAGCAGCAACAGTTGATGATGGCTTAGGTGTAGTGATGTCCTGGAAAGGGCTCATCGCACGCCAAGATTGCTTCTTTCTTCTTACGTTTGTGAGTAATCACTCTCGCAAGTTGATAGCAGATTAATCTACCTTCATATCCGTTTTGTGGGCCCGGGTATCCCGAGCGCCCGGGTACGTAGGTATCATATTTGCTCCCTGATCTGAGGCTAGTAAAAGCACTTGCTCTCGATCGTTTGTAGGAAGACTTTTGGGACCATCATATTGGCTCCCTGATCTGAGGCTAGTAAATCACTGCGAGACAGGACGAGCTATGACAGGCCCGTGCATAAAATATGCGATATGGCCCTAGACTTCTTCAACTTAGCACCCGAAGGTGCGTAGTACGAAGAGTCCATGTTGGAAGCTTCGACATTCTCAATGGGCCGTATGGGGTCTGGCCCGTAAGAGATTCCCCCCGACTTGGTTCAAGCACAATAACTGTACCCAAGTGGGAGGGGGACTTTAAGAGTCGGCTTATATCTGGTGCAAACGCACCCGAGACGATTCTGTATAGTTTACCATCGGTAGCGCGCATGATTTTTGCGCACGCATCTCTTGTTTACTGTCGGCATAGCACGTTTGAAGCGCGTGGCCCGTGTCACCTTGGATTTCTTCATACTAGCCCGTGAAGACGCCTAGTACTCAGAACCTAACACATCCTCGCCATGACCGCAAGTGACTCAATTGAGTGATTCTTTTTTCTATTTTATTTTTGGTGCCCTTTTCAAAGGAGGCAAGGGGGCTCTATATATAGAATGGAATGAGCCCTTTCTTCTTCTCCTTTTCGATGTGGGACTAAAAGCAATATCCTATTTTCTATGCTTCTACAGTCTCTTTTATTATCAAGCCTACTTGTGATGTTTAAAATTTTCGTTTTATTAGTGTGAAGCCAAACTGAGGTAAGTTCACTAAAGTCACCCACCTGAGTGAGGAGTTGCCTCGACTGAGGGGGACTTCGAGCAAACCATTGTATTGCTAAGTCCGAACGTCATTGGCATTTCGATTCCTACAATTGAACTGAACGGGACGGGGCATTACACCAGCCGCTTCTGTTGATGTCCCTACGGCTACTATTTTGCATCCTATCACTGCTGAAACCGATGTTTCCTTTTCTGCTAGGGCACTCACAGCACTTATTTCGTCTGGTCTAATGTCTCTACCAGCTTTGGATGATGCTTCGAGAGCCACTGCTCCTGGGAAAGCATCAATTCCATTTAGGAGAGTTTGGAGTCTAGATGGAAAGGAGGTTGCTTCGGAGGCTCCGGCTCCGGTTCCTTTTATAACCCAAACTCATGAAGCTGCTATTTCGAGCGAGCCACCTTCTAAAGATGAAGACATTATAGAGGCACTACAAGACTGCGACTATAAAGACGAGCAGATTTATAAGGGTATTGCTGACACTATCCAAGATCTAGAGAAGGCTGAATCGAGCCAAGATCAGTTAGCGACCCAGGTGGGTCAAGTTTTGGTGGCCACTGATGGCCATATTATAACTGAGGGTGATGAGCACCCTGTGGGAGATGAGGGCGACCAAAGTCCTGATGGAGGAAATCAGAGTCTCAACGAACCCCTTGGTTGTGAGAACTCTGATGTTGATATTAAGGACGATGGAAGCCCGTCTAATAAATATGAGGGCGACGAGAGCCCTGCTGAAAGTAACAAAAGTCCCGAAGGCCCTAAGGGTGATGAAAACCCGGATGCTGATATTGGGGGAACTCAAATCCCCATTGAACATGTCTTTGAATAAAGACAGGCATAATTAGAAGCACACGAAGAACGAGCCGTACCGGAGGTTAGAAAGATCCTCGCTCTATCGGGGACCAGAAGCGATCAAGCTGAATCAGGGGCTAGGGGCAGCCATACTGACTCAGAAGCCAGGAGCAGCCATTTTATATTCGGAGGCTCAGAGGCGGGGAGCAGTCAAGCTGGTGCAGCAATATCTACTTCTATATTGGAAAAGCTTTACACAGAAAGAGATACTCAGCCTGTCAACACTCATTATATTCCAAGAGGCCCAGGTAAGTTTTTGACTTTATTTACCATTGCTTTCTATCCAATGATATGTGATATAACGATTTTGATTTGAATTGCAGAAAGTCATATAGGGATACTTGCTGAACAGTAGCCTCCACTACATTCAGCATTAGTTCAGCTATGGCTCCCTTGGATGCTGGGAATCTTGTGTGACATACCGTAGAGGGGAATTCATCAGGAATGCCTGTAACAAAATCTGTTTGTGCTGATACTACCTCGGTTGCCAATATTCCTGCGGCCTCTGTAGAAAGAAAAGTTTCAGATGCAGCAGCGATGCCTGGCGTGATGGCGGTGATGGGTAGCATTATCCATACTTATAAAGATACCTTCTTCAGCTCTCTGCGATCCTTGGTTCAATTGGCCATAGAGAAGAATTATTCTTACGATTTTGTGAGGAGGTCTTCCCTTTATCCAATTGAATCCAAACACAATTTTGGTGACATAGAGAGCGCAAATACCTTAGAGCAGATCTTATCAGAGCTAAGGAAACCTATCTAGTCTTATCAGGATCTGATCAAGGGGAATATGAACAGACTGGTGGATGTTGAATGTGAAGCCATAGCTCGAGAGCATAAAGAACGACGAGCCGTGCTTGACAATACTTGGTAGCATTTGCTATATAATTTGGAGAAATAGAGTCTGTCATAGCTGAGGCCGTTTCCTTTATTGAACTCTATAAGGCTAAAGAAGCAAATAAAAAGAAAAAGGCGTCTGAAGGTCAGGCTCACGTCCAAGAACGGGAAGCTGAATTGGCCCGAATCCGTGCATCGGTCACAGTATCTAAAAAACGTCAAGATCAGGTTATAGAACTGCGTCAATTTGCCTCGAGCCGTCTAGATGACTTGAATAGACAGAGGGATGACCTTGAGCCTGACATGCGGAGATGGAACATCATTTCTTATCGATGCAGCCATTAACTCCAGAGTTCAGGAGGAACCTGGCCAGAGAAAGAGTTTTTGCTACCAGAGTGGAATGAGCTAAAGCTTTAAAGAAGATGATTTTTGACCTCAGCACTCTATCTCCATAATGATTGTAATAATCTTTTTGAATGGTTTTTATCACAAAATGTAATAGTTTATGTTTAAATGAAATAAAAAACTGGTGATTTTGCAACTCTATAACTTATTATGTATCTGTTTGAGACAAGCAATAGATAGAAGTGTAGAAATACATTCAGAGGTCCTGGACGTGACATTTTTTAAAAATAACATCACTTATTATATCTTTAGATGTAATATGGACGTAACAGAATATAGGACGTGACAAGTCGTTGATACAAACAATAAAATTCAGAGGTAATATGGACGTGAATTTTTATCTCCGTTGATTATTCTTAATCCAACTAGAGCTCAAGAATAAGACATCTTTTAAAATGACTGGGTTTTAAAAGATGATGATGTAATGACATGTTGTGGTGGCCATTATGGGTTAATCTTTTGAGGATGTACTATAAGATCTGAGTTAGTCTCCACAGGGGAATTTTTTAAGGACTTATCAGCTATGGATTTATTAACAAAATAATGAATAAAAAATAATAATTCGAGGATTGTGTAAGTATAATATTTTGCTAGAAAATATAATATGTGTGTTCAAACATGGTATTTCTTTAGAAATTTGTCGTTGATAGGCATCGAAGCTATTCGACCATCCATTATGGTCAACTGGTAAGCTCTGTTAGAGAAAACTTTGCTTATGACGTAGGGACCTTCCATCTTTGGCTTGAACTTGCCTTTACTCATGTGCGTCATAGTCATAGGCCGTCTAACGGTAAGGACTAGTTCACCTTTTGAAAAACTCATACTTTGACTTTGCGGTTGAAGGCTTTCGAGATACGGGCTCGATATAGCTTAATGTGTTGTTGAGCTAGCAACCGTTTCTTATCGATTTCTTCGAGCTCTTGAAGTCGAAGGTGATCATTATTTTCTAATGTTAGTTCATTGGTGATAGCTATTCTCAGGGATGGAATTTGAATCTCCAATGGTAAGATAGCTTCACATCCGTACACTAGAGAGAAGGGTGTACAACCAGTTGGGGGTACAAATAGTTGTATGGTACGCCCATAGGCTTTCTCTAAGCTTTTCGCTCCAATTGAGTTTATTAGCAGAAACGAACTTCTTGAGAAGCTTGATGATCGTTTTATTGAATGCTTCTGCTATACCGTTAGCCGTAGGATTATAAGCTGTAGAAGCAACATTGTTGATTCAAGTGTCATTACAGAATCGAGTAAAAGCTTAACTTATGAACTGAGGTCCGTTGTCATGAATGATTCTTTGAGGAACGCCGAATCGATAGATCATATAGTGCTTGATGAAGCTGATGACATTGTTGGTCTTTACTTTAGCGAAGGGAATAGCTTCTGCCCATTTTGAGAAGTAATCAGTTAGAGCCAGGATGAACCAATGTCCCCAGAATGATGGTGGGTTAATAGGACTAATGACATCCATGCCCCAAGATTCAAAGGGCAAAGATGCTGCAGTAGGATGTGAGAATTCTGATAGTTGGTGGATAAAATCTTTATAGATTTAACATGGTCAGCATTTCTTTGCATACTCAAATGCATCTGTCACCAAAGTAGGCCAATAATATCCTATACATCTAGTACGGTCATGTAGCTTAGGACCATGCTGATGTGCACTGCAAACACCATCATGAGCTTTAGGCAATATCTGTTTTACTTTATCACCTGCGAGGCAACGTAGGAGCATGCCGTCAAAAGATCGACGGTAGAGTCCCATGGAAGAGGGACTGTAATAGAATCAGAGTGACCGACGATGAATTGTCATTGATTCTTTAGGGTCTTCTGGTATGAAGTAATGTACTGTGAAGTCGATGAAGGGAGTCCTCCAATCTTCACTAGTGGAGCAAATTTGGACCGTATTATTGAATTTAATGTTCAAATTATTCTCAACACAAAATAATTCTCGATTAGCGATGACGATTAATTATTTTCCTTTCAAAGGAACAGCTAGTACTACTGCTAGATTAACGAGTGCATCAGCTTCTATATTGCACGCTCGGCATACATGTTCAATAAAAAACCTTTGAATGATATAGCAAGTTCAACTGATGTCTTTTGGTATGGGATAAGATCTTGGTGTCGGACCTCATACGTAGCTCTAACTTTGTTGACAATTAGTTTAGAGTCTCCATATACTTCAAGATAATCGATATCCAGCTGTTTAGCTAACTAGAGACCGATAAGCAAAGCGTTGTATTCAGCAACATTGTTGGAACATGGCTCGTATAGAGAATGGGCTTTCTGAATGAATAGCCCTTCTGGAGATACGAGGTCAACTCCCACTCCAACGATGATGATACCGTTAGGTTCGATTCTGGATGCACCATCAAAGAATAGATGCCAAACAAGTACTCCTTCTGAATTCGTGTTAGATTATAGAGTTTCGTCAGAAATCTTATCATAATGTTTTAAAGTTTTAGGAATTGGATGAGCAGCCAAGAAGTCAGTTAGGGCTTGACCCTTGACAGACTTCTGCGGGACATAGAGCATATCATACTCACTAACAGCATCGCCCAAGTAGCAAGTCTAGAATTGAGTGTACTAGGCTTGTTCACTAGGACTCGCAAAGGATTAACCCTGGAAATAACATGGATGGTTTGGCCCGTGATGTAGTTACGCGTCTTCTGGACGGCAAACATCAAGGCTAAACATTCTTTTTATATTGGACTATATCGGTGTTCAGCACCAATCATTATGCGGCTGAGGTAATAGATTGCTTGTTCATGGCCTTCGTTGTTCTTCTGGGATAAGAGGGCACCAAGAGAATGATCCATTGCTCGAACATACATTAAGAATAGTTTTCCTGTGATTAGAGGAACTAGGACTGGAGGGTTCATCAAGTACCGCTTAATGTCCTCAAATGCTTGCTGACATTCCTCAGTCCAAATGAAAGATACACCTTTCTTTATTAATTGAATGAATGGTCTGCAGCGTTTAGAGAGATTTGAGATGAATCTCCTCATATAGGCAAGTCTTCCTTGGAATCCTCGTAGCTTTTTTAGGTTGCGTAGAGGACGCATCTCTTGAATGGCTTTGACTTTCTCAGGGTCAATATGCATACCTTTAGAGGTAATAACGAATCCAAAAAATTTGCCACTAAAGACACCCAGGAATGACTTAGTAGGATTCATCTTGAGCTGATGTTGACGCATTAGGTCAAAGATGGTTTTTAGATCTTGGATGTGATCTTCCTTTAAACGACTCTTGAGAACAATATCCTCAACATAACATTCGATTATTTTTCATAAATATTCACAGAAGATAGTACTCATGGCCCGTTGATAGGTAGCACCAACATTCTTGAGATCGAACGGCATGACTGTATAGCAGAAAACTCTAAAAAAAGTGCAGAAAGATGTATGCTTTTCATCTTCTTGATTCATCTTTATCTAATTATAACCAGAGAATCCATCCATGAAAGACATTCGTTCAAACCCATAGATATTGTCGATCATGACATCGGTGATTGGGAGAGAAAAATCATCTTTAGGACAAGCCGCGTTGAGGTCTCTGAAGTCGATGTAGACTTGAACTTTTCCTATTTTCTTCATAACTGGGATGATATTAGCCACCCAGACGGGATGTTGTTCTTCCCTAATGAAGCCACAGGCGATGAGCTTCTTGACTTCAGCTTCTATAGCATCCATTATATCAGGTTAGAATCGTCGTTGTTGCTATTTAACAGGCTTAGCATTTGGCATAATATTGAGTTTATGAGTGGCGATATGAGGATCTAGTCCCGACATATCTTCATTGCTCCAGGCGAATACGTCAATTTACTCTTTAATGAACTGGATCAGTTCTTGCTTATCTGCTTTAGGAAGGCTTTTACTGATAAAGATACGCCTTGGAGAAGCTTCGTCTTCGACATCGATCTGGATTAGTTCATTCTTAGTGGGTGGTTCACGCTGTTCGAAGCAAAGTTTCCATTGAGTATCCATCCTTTGTGTCCAAGGCTCATTCTCATATATCTTAATAAAGTCAGTACCGTCTTCTGAAATTCAGTTGTCACCATATTAGCAGATAGAGTCAGTCGATGGACATCCCCTATGCTGGTGTCTAAGTCCTATGAAGAGGAGTCGAAAAAATGAGACCGTATCTCTTCGTCTGACTTAGATCTGTCTGGGGTTGTGATCGGTGTAGTGTAGCCTAACCCATGTTTAATCTTATTATAATACTGTGATGACCTTCCTTTTGGGGCGGGTAATCGAATTGGAGTTCGTCTATTTTACTTTCGTTTAGTCCAGACCTGAAATTGTAACCCATTTTTTGAATAATGTTCTTGGATTGTCGACTATAATGACGTAGTTGCATTCTTCCACAATCATCATTGTCAGATTCGCTATCGAGTATAACCCTTTGATTACGTTCTCTGTTGAATAGAATCATATGTTCGCCATCGTAACTACAAAGAACGAGTTTTTATAGGTTCAAATGCTATCTCATCCTGGAAGGGTTGAATTGCTCCTAAGGTGAGAGGTTTGAAATTATCCAAAATTTCTATGTAACAATGTGCATAAAAATTAACATTAATATACTGTGAAGGAGACATTGCTTTATTGCTACTTTTCTCTACTTCAATAGTTACAACAGCATTTTCGACCTTGACTGAAGACATTACCAAGTCGATAACAAGTGGAGGAGAAAGAGAAGTAGTAGGCTTGTTACGTTGAATGTCGATAACAAAAGGCTCAGAAGAGGTGAGCTCCCTTTGCTCCACTTTTTTAGTAGGAGGGACGAGATTGACGGTCAGCATTTGAGAAGATGAAGGAAAAGAAGTGCGTCCTCTAACTGGAATTACCAAAATCCTGTCTGGGTCATTTTTGGGGTCTTTTTTCGTGTCCATAGCTAATACGACCTTCATGTATTCTTCTTTGTACATCCTAGATTCTATAAAATACGCTTCGATGCCCCGAAAAGGATTGAGATCAACAACTTCCTTCTTGACCTCTCTATTGTCGTCCACATACTTGAAGCACTAGTAGAGAGTGGCTGGCACAATATTGTGCTCAAGTAACCACGGCCTACCTAATAATATATTATAGGAAACATGACAGTCAATCACATAGCAGGTGAGTTTTGTACGAAGATCGCCAATTTAGACTCTTAAGCGGATCTTTTCCAGTGGTTTGCTCTTTTCTGAATTAAAACTGAGAATAGTTGTAACCGTCGCTGAGAGGTTATGGACTGGAATCTTCAAAGAATCTAGTAGAGATTTTGGAATTATGCTGAGTGCGGATCTGGGATCAACAATAATACGATCTACCTTAATTGTATCGACATACCCAGTAAAGTAAAGAGGTCGGTCGTGCCGGTTATCTTCTAGCAGCATATTATCTTGGGTGAAGGTGATATTTGGAAGTATTTCCATCACACTGTGACATTGAGGGCATGCTACTAGTTCCTTATCTGGCTTCTTGAGATGTGCAAGACAAACGTCGGCTTGCATCAGGGCCTCGCTTAATGTTTCTCGAGTTTCCTTGGAGAGACGAAGGAGTTCAAAAATTGATAGTCTTGCTAGAGTGTTCGCTACTTGAGCCAATATGCCAAAATTATACGGCTTTTCGAGACCTTGTAGTGCAGTTTTCTTTAGGTTTTTGTCAAAATGAACCTGCTACTTGCCCTTATCAGCTTGGAAGGGCCTGAGTTGGCTGGTGGAGTTGATATTGGAAGAGAATCAGGAGCATGAGGAGGCATGAAAAATTTATTCTCCTGACCTTCTGGGTAATCTCTGAGATAGTCTCTCCCAGACCTAGAACTGGCCAAGACTTCTTCCTCTGGAGCAGGTGAGAGAGAAACCATGTTACCGGTATTTGCTCTTACCCTGCTTTTGGAGGATTTCTTTCTTTAAGGAGGTAGCATATGATTTACCCCAAATCCTAGACCGGTACGAGACCTGTTGTCTTGTATTTATAGAGATAGAGGTACCGGAGACTTTTTTCTAGCATTCAAATCTTGTGCCTTTTGGAAGTCATATCCCATCTTCAGTATCAGCTCTCGAGATTGTTGACTGTATCGATGGAATTCTGGTTGATAGTCGCCCCTTGACGTCGACGAAGTAGTCTCTGAAGGGGAAGGCATGGATCATGCTAGATTGAAAGTAACATTCTAGGGAAGGACACGGCCGTCAAGTGAGATGGGCTCACTTGAAGTCATGTTGTATGATTTGTATTTGGTCGACTTCTTCGATTTAGTAGAAGGGAAGGATGTCTTCTGTTCGAAGTTGGCGACTAAGTTTGGATGAACCCACATAATTTTGCCTTTAGCTGTCGATAGTGGTACCAGACCATCGTTTCATACTGGTGGGAGGTTAACAATCTCCAAAGTTGCTTTTGGTATCGAAACAACACCATTAGGGACTAGCTGAGCAGGGAAATCTCCAAATTATAGAGAGACGACATTGGCAATCACTGTCTTCTTATCCTTTCGGAGAGTGATCACGTTAGCGTTGATTAATTCTTGGATCTTTCATTTGAGTACATAGCATGCCCTGGTTGGATGACCCAGAAACCTATGATACATACAATATTTAGGATTATCAGTTTTACCTGCTTCGTCTGGCCATTTGATCTCCGGCAGGTGAAGCTTATTGCTTTTGATTAAGCAATCAAAAATGCTCATGACATTGTCTTCATCGAAGGAATACTCTTCCTTGGGTCGTGCTATTGTCCTTTACGGAGGTGCCATTATTGTAGGTACTGGTTGATCTACATTGATTGCCAAAGCTTCTTTATCCTTATGTGTGTTCGGATGACTATCGCTGCTGGTAGCAGGATGTTTGTCTTTATCAAGGCTCGGCATCGAAAGCCTAGTTGTTGAAACTTTTCAGCGCTGTCTTCAGCTGCTCTGGCACTGGCGATGAAGGAATCCCAATCTTGAAATTGTGTTGGTCCCATTCTCATGTAAACTATGGGTTACAAGTTTGATTTACAAGTATCGATAGTCAATGCGTCAGGGGTACCTGGAGGCATTTTCAGCGACTCTTGTCGGAAAATCTTTACGAAACGTTCAACTATTTTATTAGGCTTATGTTTGATTTTGGTAAGGGCAGACATGGTCATGTCGTTCACCCCTTTATAAAAATGTTCCAGGAATATCTATTTCAAGACAGCAAAAGATGTTATACAACCATCCGATAGGCTTCGATACCAATCGTAAGCAACCCCTGCTAAGCATCCAATGAATAATCTAGTGAGAAGAGCATCATTTTTCTGGAGGTGAGCAGTCATCATCATAAAGTAATTGATATATTGACTCGGAGATGTTTTACCTTCAAATAGTGTCATAGACTGCGATTTGTATTTGTGCGGGAACGGGACATCATTCCACTCTACAGGGTAGAGTTGTTTGATCCCTAGCTTCTGTAAACCCTCTTTATGCTTATAAGCTTCAAACTGATTTTGTAGAAGCTTGACTGCATCAAGAGCATCCCCAGATGTTTGAGGAGCAGCAGATTGATTCGATGTATTAGAATGTGGTACTGCGTGACCACCCCTAGCACTGGAGTGACTTGGAGTAGCCTGTGCTTGAAGCTGTACGACTTCTGGTATAGTAATATTTGGGGGAAATTGTACCCCCGGACCAGTTTGGACCGGCCCAGAGGTCGTAACGTGTTCTTGAGCTAGAGTTGGGTTCACCGCTGGTGGAGCATCATGCTGTGCCATAAGCACCATGTGCCTACTTACAACCATATAATTCATTGTCTTCAGATTAGCCTCGAAAGCAATAATTCTTTGTTCTTGATTTGCAGAACTGGTAGCATCTTGTTCTTCGTTAGTCACATAAATAGACACTTTTTTTATATCGAAGACGAGCTGGTAGACAAGATAGTCCGATCAGAATCCTTGCTTTCTCTATCAAAGTCCAGTAAGTTGCTACCCCTAAGGTTGGAATCAGAAAGATTCCTCTGACTGAGTAGGTCTCGGCTTCTCGATCGTGTGTTTTGATAGACTCCTTCAGAAGAGTCAAGGAGTTGAACGTGAAATTGCCGACTCAGAGGTCGTGATGAGTTACGACTCGGGCGTCTCCCACCTCCAGTACTACGAGACATCATATTAATGGAGGCAAACATCAACTCTTCTTCATCTATCAAAATCACATTAGGAGAGCGAGGGTTTTTCAAGCGGTCAAACAAAGACCGTTTGGCTGACTTACAACTGTCATGCCCCGGTCCCGTAGGACCGATCATCCTCGCTAAGGCGTGATGTCGTACGAGCCTAGATTGCGCTCGTACAAGGCAGTTTCATAACGGTCGATTACAACAGCTTGCGACGAGGTCGTCGCACATAATTCCTAAGCAGAAACATTGAATATACAAGGCAACACAAGCATTGAAATAAAATCAGAGTCTTTATTAATAATGAACATAAGATTACAAAGGCGCGTAGCCAAGATTATATTAAATCAAGCTCACTTTTTGCTCTGATTATAAGTCACTCAGCTCTCTCTCATCTCTCAATACAAATCGACGAGACAGCGGATGCTACAGTTAGGCGATATCCATACATTATGTCCCATAAAAGTCCTGAATCCATGCGGCCGCACGCCTCGAAATGCCATGGAACTCCGTACCTCGATGCATCCAAGCGAGCTCTGCGCCAATGAGCTTCTACCTGTGCCTGCACTTAAATACTGTGTGGGTGTCAGTAATCAACTGTACTGGTGGAGTGACTTCCTCACCCACCTATACAAAACCAACATGTTTATTTACTTTGTGCAACATAATCCCTTATGATTGTCTTTCTATTCTTGCCTTAGGGTCAATTTTAGGACAAAGACTCTTGGTCTATTTGTGTCTCAGACTATCTCCGTGCCATTGCACCGTTAACTTGATTATCGTTATGCCTCAAGACCATTTTCGTGCTAGCAACATGAATATACCGACATGAATATACCGACTCGTGCTTGCCTTTTATATCATACGTTAGGATGCAACATGTTTAGTGTCATCGACTTGGTCCGTGCTTCAAACATTCGAGGTCGTGCCTCATAATTCAATATGACATGACCAACTTTGCCCTACGGCCCTTTCTGACTTAACTCGAGACGACTCAATCACGATGCTACATTCGTGCCGAAGCACGTGTCATTGCTATAGCCAAATCTTAGGCTCCATAATGGTCTTGCAACTGTACACACCTAACCCATGCCGAGTCATTGTTGGCGTGCGTCGATTCAAGGCTGGCGCTTGCTATAACACGTTCCTCCCATGCCAATACATTGCTGGCTCGTACTGATTCAAGGCCGGCATTTGAGGAACTACACCATGTTAACTCAACTCCTGCCGTACTTGTACTATTACTAAGTCGAATGATGCTGTGCATGCGAATTGCCCTTAGCACACCAACTTATCTATATGAAAGGTCACTAGCAATGTCAAGCTATCTTGGACTTGGCTGATGATAGACGGCGATCATCCAACGGGTCGCTAGCCCGTGGAAGCCCCGAATCTCCTATACGGTTCATCCATCATCATACTTTACTCGTTTCCTCCGGGAATGACGATCTCGTGGCCCCGACGATCAAGTCAAGGAAGAATATACCTTGTTGACAAGTTGTTAATGACCACGCACCTACGACGTCTTCTGGAATCGACGTAAATGCATGGCCTACAGATGATACAACTTTCTTTCTCTTCCTTAAACTACTTTATCCAAGTCCATACTTTCTATTCTTCATACTAGACTCCCAAGCCACGGGACTGGTCTCGGCGACCAATGGTCGCGTGTAGTTTACATTCTTTGATACACAAGGAATAGCTATTGTATAGCCTTCCAGATAGACCTGAACAAATGTGTTCCTTAGTGTCCCATAGATCGTGGCATAATTATCCTTGAACCGACCGTGGTTTGTGCCTTAAACTAACTTGTCTTCTATGTGACACTATCGTCAAAGTCATACTTTATATGACGAGCCTTGAGATCATGGGACTATGTGACTTGACAACCGTAGAAAATGTGGGACAGTACTTACTATGACTTTGATAGCCCAGCAAAACTCTAGCCTAACTTAATCGTGCAACAACTTGACGAGCAAAGGCTATGCCAAGCCTCGCATCGTTGGAACGTGCCGTGCACGTTTTTAACGTGAACAACCAAGTTCTTTGGATGCCTAGACTTATGCCACAAGCCGTGCGATACAACTTAACCCGTAGGGCGGGCAAAGGCTATGCCAAGTCTTAGATGATGGACCGTGCTTGCTTTATCAAGCATCTATACGTGCTACGCCTATGACTTAGGCTAATTTCATATCTTTGTGGTAACTTAGACCAACTTTCCTTCTCCCAAGCCACGAGACGAAGGACGGAGTGTTATTTTTTTTAAAGCACGACGTACAACACTTCTAAGCCGACCATGGGACCTTTTTCATGTTCTAACTCAATCCGACCTGACTTGGGAATATTCTTTTAGCTATGTGTATTCGTCTCTTTTATTATCAAGCCTACTTGTGCATTTGAAAACTTTCATTTTATTAATGTGAAGGCTAAGCTGAGGCAAGTTCACCGAAGCCACCACTTAAGCGAAGAGTCTCCTCGACCAAGCGGGTCTTCGAGCAAGCCGTTGCATGGCTATGTCCGAACGTCGTTGGCGTTTCGATTCCTCCGATTGAGCTGAACGGGACTGGGCATTACATTATACACCACTCAGAAAAAGTTTCGTCCTTGAAACGAACTGAGTACACTTTTCGACTTATAACATGATTCAACATCCAATGACTCTCGCATGCACTTCGCCTTAACCAATCTCTGAAACCTGACTTGTATCGATGCCTCAATCAATATTCTATTTTATTTCAAACCAACGATCGCACTACCATCAATCTTTTCCTTGAAACCTATGATTTCTAAATCCTCGACACCCTTTTATTCCTTTAGTCTTACTTGAATTCAATGTATCACTTAGTTGGATCGTGTACATATTTTAGGCGTCTCTAAAATACAAGCATGTCAGCCAAGCCTTGTGATAGGGAATCCGTCATTTTCACTTGAGTCGGATTGTGCACATATTTATGCATCCCTGAAATATATGCATTTCAGCCGAGCCTTGTGAGTGGGGTTTACATAATCTTGAATCATTCTATCCATTAATACCAATCCTATCAATCCTCAAGATCAATCGTACCTATACTAACTCTCGAGATAGGGATGTCTTGGCTAACTGCTAGGCCATCTCTCTAGGCTAAAGTCATCCGTCAGTATTGGAATCATAGTTTCCCAACAATAATATCAACACTGATCCCAATCCTAAGGTCAAATCAAAGATGATAATACGGAATTTTCTACCTAAGCTTGCATCACTCAAATTTCTAAACATCGAGCATGTATTTCTCCTATTTGCACTTACAACATTTAGTCGAAGGGGTCCGAGTCATTCAATAAAGCCATCCTATCGTAAGTTCACTAAACCAATTTTTTGACATATTAATATCGCTCATCTGACATGCAATTTGCGTAGTCTATCTTCTTAAAACACGATCGATATAATCCACCTATCTGTTTTCCATAAATAAATTCACTTTATTTATTTTGTATCTGAGAAAATTACAACTGTAGGAATCTAATCTAGAAGACGATTACTTTATCCCTTGGACGATGCGATGAAGAAAACTCGAACTTTGAAGAACTTGGACAGCAACTGGGCAATCTCTCTGTTCTCTCTGAAATTGACTGTAGTCTCTGATGAAGATAAAGAAACTCACTTTTATAGAGTTCAGGATAACTGTCCTTAAGCATACGCTCAGGTAGTTACTTGACGTGTGCATAACTGCAGGGACGCGTGGCAAATTCTGATGGAGACACATTAACGTGCGGTTGAAAGTAGTGGAGCATATTCATGAGAGATTGATGGCATGATTGCCACGTTGCATAACTTCTGAAGAAGTGGATAACTGAGTGCAGGATATGTGAGAACGTGTGTTAACTGCACGTTGAAAATCATTCTGGACACAACTGCTGTGATACGCTGCCTTAGAAGAAGAGTCATACGCTAGCTTTTGAAGGCACATGTCTTGCATACGCTTACTTGGACAGCGTAGAACCATATAAAGCTGATACGCTCACATTATTGACAAGGAGTCGTATGGAAACTATACGCTCACTTGACAAGGAGTCGTATGGAATCCATACGCTCATTTGGTTGGCAAGGAGTCGTATGGAATCCATACGCTCACTTGATTGGCAAGGAGTCGTATGGAATCCATACGCTCACTTGATTGGCAAGGAGTCGTATGGAATCCATACGCTCATTTGGTTGGCAAGGAGTCGTATGTTTGAATAAGTAAACACGTGGCATATTTGAATAAGTAGACACGTGGCCATCATCAATCTTCTTTGATACGCCATATCTTCCAATAACTGACAAAATCTTCTCGAGCGTCGTGACTGCGGATATGATGGCTGACAGACTGTCAAAACTGACAGTAATGATGGCTTTTACATTTATGAGAGATGCTGAGCTGTCCTCGTAAAAGACAAAACCGACTCTTCGAAAACCTATACGACGGCTAGTCTTCATTGGACAGTTGTCTTTGCATGAAAGACGAAGTGTCAGATTCATCCTTTATTAAATACATGCTTTGCTGTCATCTCATAAAATAATAAAATATTCACTGAGCGTACGGCCTTTGGATGAGCGTATGGCTATGGCTGAGCGTATAGCCTCGAGCGTATGGCTTTGACTGAGCGTATGACTTTGACTGAGTGTATAGCCTAGAGCATATGGCTTTGACTGAGTCTCATGTCAGCGTGTCATAATTTTCACACCCTACAAGACCCCCTTCAAAGTTTTCGAACTTTATGAATTTCAAAAGCTCGAAATTACTTTGAACTTTAAAGTGAGAATAAGTCCTGACACGCTGGCATGAGTTTGTTATCTTCCTCAATATCAGTGCAAATCTTTAGGGATTTTGTTTAAAGAATATCCGCCGTTTGAACTTCTTCTTTTCTTCTATAAATAGGTCTTCCAAAACCTATTTTATTTCTTTACCACAGCTTTTGCTTTCGAGAGAGAAAAGTGCTTTCAGAAACTCAAAACCCTTCTTCCCCTTCTTCGTCTTCGACTCAACCTCCATTAATGGCGCCCAAAGCTGATGCTTCTGCGAAAGGAAAGGGGAAAGCCCCTGAGGAGTCGTCTCATCCTGCCATCGACACTGCCACCACCAAGAAGACGGCCAGTCAGCGTATTTCACGCAGTGAACGGCCATTGAAACCTCTCTATGGTGAGGACGAAGATGATGAACAAATAACTATTCCCTTTTTAGGGCTCTGGTTAGAACAAAACTCAGAAAACATATCCCTCTTTAGGGTCAATACGTCAGCAAATACGCTTCCCTCTTTAGGGTTTAGCTGTATTCCATGTTTTTTGTTTTTACGAAAAATATGTTTGGAGCGTATATCTGTAAGATACGCGTATTTTTGATAGAGATATCAAAATACGCTATCTTAAAAGAATATGCTATGGCAATTTGTCTCATTGAGATACGCTAACTCCTGTGTTAGCGTAATTTTTTATGATCATCTTGTCAACCATACGCTGATATGCTCAAACTGATCATAAACTGAACTTTTAAAATCATTCACTTAAGATAAACTGAGCATATACTGAACTTTGAGTCTGCCATACGCTTAAAGAAAACTGAGCGTATGCTGAACCTTGAATCTGCCATACGCTTAAGGAAAAACTGAGCGTATGCTGAACCTTGAGTCTGTCATACGCTTAAAGAAAAATGAGCGTATGCTGAACCTTGAGTCTGCCATACGCTTAGTAAAAACTGAGCGTAAGTTGAGCTGTACGCTTAGTAAAACTGAGCGTATGTTGAGCTGTACGCTTAGTAAAAACTGAGCGTATGTTAAACTTTTATCATCTCTTGATGTTGAAGATTTCTAATACTTTATTCTTCATTTGCAGTGGATATTCTAGCTCAGGAGGCAGAATTTGAAGGAAGTGTAGGAAATAACTATAGAAGCGATCTGTCACATGTTCGTTTTCTCCAATTCGATAGACCTTCTACAAGAATAGCTCTTTTGACAAATCAGGAAGATGATACTTTACTGAACTTGATGAGTGGACTGCCGTTACAGAGTGTGGATGTTGTTACCCACTTGAAGCCAGCATTCCTTTTTGGAGATGCTATTGACATGAACTCCCAGCCTGCTCTCGATAAAGTAGCATACTCTTATCATAGGGATGGTGATGCGAATCAGCCTATGTATTTGACTGGTTTGACAAAAAGTATCAATATAGCTCGTTTATTCCACTCGGGTCAACAAAGACAGATGAAGTAGGATATCACTCCCTCCCGTCAAGCAAAAGCTGGGTGGATCGGATACCGTCAGGGAAGATTCTGCAGTGGTACTGAACCACATGTTTCAGTTTTGCGAGGACTGCTACCTGCCACTATCCCTCCTGAGGACTCGGCACTGCTGAAGCCAGTCAGAGTCCCAATTTTTGCAAATGAATTTGCTCAACTGAAAAATGCCATATACCCAAAACAGTCTATGAGACTTACCGGCCTGGTGAACCCGGAAAATACTAGATGGACTGCTCTAGTGAGATGGATTCTGCAGAACTTTGGTACACAGTTAAAGGCGATAGGCCTATATGATGCCATTAAGTGTACTGCTTATGGTTTTAAGCCAAACCCGGATCTGTTCTTGGCGTTAGCGGAGAGATATAACTATCGTACCGGCACCTTCATGACCCCAAGGGGCGAGATGGGATTCGTCCTTCATGAAATGGCATATATTTCTCAGCTACCAATAGCAGATTTACCATATAAAGAGTATATCCCTTTTGTTGATGAAATGAATAAGATTTCTGAAGCCAACCCACTGATTCTTTATGTATTTGAAGAATTAATGTGCCATTACAGCATATGTAAGGCTTTTTATAAGGGACAAGGTGGAGAGGGGGACTCCAACTGCTATTCTTCGAAGTGGATGGCTTATTTGTTTCAAGGCCGCACTGACGATGTTCAAAAGAAGAAAAAGACTGATCAGTATGTTGGTGAATTTAAACCCTTGAGTCAAGCCGAGATTAACAGATTAATCCGGAAGACAAATCATGACGACATTATCGTCGAAGAAGATATAGACACCTACAAAGCCGGTGATAGGTTAGAGACCTATATTAAGCAGGGTGGCCGAGAATTATCTGCTGAAGGTCATCTGGCCGGTTTTATATCTCTCTGGCTAAGAAAGTTTGTAGTACCTGGCACCTGTTCAGCAGACAGGATGCACAGAGGAGTTGTCTTCGCAGCAGTCCGTCTGGTTTTTGGGTATAAGATGGATTTACTGACAGCAATGACCTGCCGTCTGAATGCTGGATTAAGGGCATACACAGACAGAATGTTCGAATTGGCAAGGAAGAGCCTTACATCCTTTCCTCGGGTAGAAATGCCCATTACATATTTATTTGGATGGCTGCTTCTGCATTTCGAATCTCTCATGAGTACTGGGATGGCTAGACCAGATGATACCTTTCTGGAAAGGTACAAGCACATACCGAAATGGAGATATGACACTTTGACCGATTGCAGAACTATATTAAACAGGGGAGAACTATGGAGCTTCACTTGTGTTCCTCCACCTGTTGGTTATGAGACCATGCCTGGGAGATTGATTGACGGCGTTGGTGCTAATGAGTTGGATGATATCCAACATGAATGGCTAAAGAGAATCAGGCCATCTCATTTAATCTGCCGCCGTGACTACATCACTTATCTAGAGCCATATCTCCCGAGCAGGTTTGCTCGACAATTTGGTTACGATCAGTTGCATGTAGGCAATGCAACGACGTGTTTTGGTTATCAAGGAGGGTTGATTGATGGTGCCAGAGCTTGGCTATATTACATTGCCAAAGGTACAGGGGCTACCTTTTCTATGTCAGATCCGGTCAGCTATCGGAGAGGAGCTAGAATATTGGCGTCCTATGCCAGATTCTATGTATCAGCTAATACCTTTGATGAAAAATTTAGCATCTTAGGCAGAAGCTTTATTCATGTTGAAAAGAAATCAACCAAATCAACCTTGCCTAGAGATTGTCATGACAAAGAAGATCCTCTGGCCACTGATGAAGTTGATGATGATGTTTTGGAGACTTTCTTCTCTGATGACCTTCATCAACCATTGCATGTACCCATCGGGAGTGCTGAAGAGAGTATATCTATTGATAATATCCCGAAGAGGAAGCAGGGTAAAAGTGCTGCTGGTCCTACTGCAAAAAGAGCTACTCGAGCAGAGACTCGAAGTCGCAGAGGAATTACTATTCCAGGGAATTCTCCTGTTTCTAATCGAGTCAGAGATGTTGATGAAGCAGGTAGTGATCCAATAGACAATTATCCTATTGTTCCATTAACTAAAAGAATAGGAAGGAAAGTGATAGTTTCAAAAACTAAATTCGTGATTTGTCTGGATGCAGAGAGTCCTACCGATCGTGCTATGCGATTGGCTTCAGAAAAACAAGCTGCATTTGATTTTTCTGTAAAGACAGAACCTGTTGAAGAAGAGATTCCTGAACCTGCTGGGTCTTCCATGCCTTCTGATATAGGCTCAGTTCCACAAATGGCCGATGATGCGCAGGAAATTAGTCAGCCTGCGGTAGAGGCCGAGCATCAGACTGAAACGGCTAATGACTTACTGATTTCGGGAGAATCAGTGAAGGAAGCCACTTCTCTCAATCCAATTGCTGAAGCTTCAGAGAGCGAACAAGTTGACTATGAACCGTCATCTCATTCTTCTGGAGAAGAAGACATGGAGATAGACGATGAATCACCGTCTAAGGCTCCAATTGATGTACTGAAGACCATTGGTCAACACTCAGGGTTGACACCAGAGCCGGAGAGGCATTTAGAAATAGAAGTTCAAATTTCGAGTACTTCTGGGGCGGGAAGCAGTGAAATAAATCTCGTGTCAGAAAGTACCTTGAACAGACTAAGAGCCGGGCTGAATGATCCGAAGGAAACTGAATATGAAGCAGCTCCAGGTAATATTTTATTCATCAAAGTTTTGTCTTGTCTCGACTTTATTGTCGTTTAATTTTGATCATGCTTCTTTTATTCCAACAGCTATAGGAACTGCACCGGCTATGAGTTCTACTCAAGCCCCACTTGTTCAAACTGATGTGGGTGAGGGGAGTTCGCATCTGCCGAGTTCTCCAAAAGCACTAACTTCAGCTCCAAGAATAGAAGCTCCTTCTGCTCCTTCCCCTATTATTGCAGCGACTCCCGGTTTTGACACAGGGATAGCAAAGATCATGGGGATGTATTCAGACATTATTTATTCATATCTGGATACATACTCAAGACGATTTATGAAGGATGAGACTATGCCCTTTTCGAGTCTTCGAGAGGCGACTAGTTTCCCACGTTCAGCTTTGAGACAATCTGGTTATGAGGCTCAATGTGTCTTCTTTGAACATCTCCTAAATGATTTAGAAGCAAACATCCATAAATACTGGGATATTAAAAAGGAGGACATTAATTCTCTGACTGCAGCTGAGATTGCTCAATTGGAGAATGAAGCTCAAGCTCAGCACATTGCTCTGACAGAATTCCTCGCTCAGTCTTCCAAAGAGCTAATGGCGAAAGACGAAGAAATAATAAGTACTCATCAGAATATGGAACGCCTAGAGAAAGATGAAGCGTCAAAAGCTGAAGAGCTTAGAAAGTTGAGGGAAGAGCTAGCTCGTATTCAGGAGCAAATTGCCTCAGTGGAAAAAGAACAATCAGAGATTGCTACTGATCGTATATCTGCAACTGAACGCTGTCAAGTTTTACAGCAGGAGCGAGAATTAATGCAAACCAATCAGATTGAAGAGACCAATCGCCGTAGCTCTATTATTGCGGAATATGACCAACGGATGATTGGAGCTGAAACATCAGAGCGAATCAAGAAAGCTCATGAAGAAAAGATAAATAATGTAATCGTTCGTATTCATGAGATAATTACTCCTCCTAAATAGATCTTTTACATTTATCATGTATTGAAGTTTTGATACCCATTTGTAATCAATGTTCTGATTTTGATTGAAATAAATATCTTGGCTTGATTTCAATTCTGTGGATGATATTTTTGTAGAAAACATGTTCAGAGGTAAATAATACATGAAATATTTCAAAAATAGAATATACAAATAAACTTTGTAACTCTATCATGATACTAAACCAAAGATAATTTTAGTTTAATACTGATTAGAGAAAACAGAATTTAGAGATATAAAGATATCTTTAGATTCTATTTTCCATGATCTTTGGATTTGGAGATCAAAAGACGAGAGATCATTTTCATAGAATAGAAAATAAGATACATACTGAGATAGAAAATTCAGAGGTAATATGGACATGATTTTCTATTCAAGATCTTTATTAAAACCACTGGGGATCTAATAAAACAAAATATCAAATTCTCTGGGAAGATGATACATGGTGGAATATCAGTTTCCTCTGGGGATAACGATATCGAGATAACTTTTGTAAAGAAGAATTAACTTTAATTTCATATTTGCTGGGGAATGATGAAAATATTATACATAATATTTCTTTAAGAATTTGCCATTGATAGGCATCATCATGACTTTCCCATCCATAGAGGCAAGTTGATATGCTCCGTTAGAGAAGACTTTGTTTATTATGAATGGGCCTTCCCATTTTGCATCAAATTTGCTTTTGCTCATATGTGTCATGGTCATAGGACGTCTGACAGTAAGGACCAGTTCTTCCTTCTGATATGCTCTGACTTTGACTTTCCGATTAAAAGCTTTTGAGATTCGGGCCTGATAAAGCTCGATATTTTGTTGAGCATACAATCGTTTTTCATCTAGAGCTTCCAATTCTTGAAGTCGAAGACGATCATTATTTTCTGTTGTAAGTTCATTGGAGATTGCAATTCTCAGAGAAGGAATCTGGATCTCAAGAGAAAGAACAGCTTCACACCCATATACCAAAGAGAAAGGCGTACATCCGGTCGCATTGCGAACTGTGGTACGGTAGGCCCATAAACATTCACCAAGCTTCTCGCTCCAGTTGCGTTTGTTGGAAGAAACGAACTTTTTCAAGAGTTTGATGATCATTTTATTGAAAGCTTCTGCTAATCCATTAGCTGCTGGATTATATGCTGTAGAAGCTAAATTATTGATCCGATGATCATCGCAGAATCGAGTAAATTTCTGACTGACGAACTGCGGTCCGTTATCATGGATAATACGCCGAGGAACACCAAATCGATAGATAACATGATATTTGACGAAATTGATAACACTAGAAGTTTTAACTTCAGATAACGGGATTGCTTCAGCCCATTTGGAAAAGTAATCGGTTATTGCTAGAATAAACCGATGTCCTTTTGATGATGGTGGGTTGATGGGACCAATGACGTCCATGCCCCAAGCTTCAAAGGGCCATGATACCGTTGTTGGGTGTAAGAACTCTGACGGTTGATGGATAAAGTCTGCATGAATTTGACAGGCTTTACATTTCCGAGCATATTGAATAGCGTCAGTCACCATCGTGGGCCAATAATAACCCATACGTCGGATACGATCTTGAAGTTTAGGACCTGGTTGATGAGCTCCGCAAACACCATCATGTGCTTCACGAATTATCTGTTGTGCTTCTTCACCAACAATGCATCGGAGGAGAAGACCGTCGTAAGACCGACGATATAATGTCTTCGTCGTATGATTATAATAGAATCTGAGAGATCGACGCCGGATAGACGCTGCTTCACTCGGATTATCAGGAAGTATATCATACAAAACAAAGTCTAGAAACGGGCGTCTCCACTCTTTAGTTATGGTTTCTGTTTCATTAGAAAAGACATATTCCATAGTAGAATCAGAAGAAGACGAGGACATTTTGTCAAACTTTAATTCAGCATCAAGGTTGAGAGAATCTTTGTCTGGATTGTGAGGAAAAGCCAAAGCCAAATTATTCTCAACACAGAATAGTTCTCGGTTATAAACCACTATCACTTGCTGACGTCTGATTGGTATAGCTATTACAGCAGCAAGATTAGCTAAAGCATCAGCTTCTGCATTATAGGCTCATCGAACATGTTCAATAAAGAAACCTTCAAAAGATGAGGCTATAGAGAGTGCTGCTCGATGATAAGGTATCAAATCCTGATGACGAACTTCATACGTTCCTCTGATCTGATTGACAATAAGCTTGGAGTCTCTATAAACTTCCAAATATTGAATATCTAGATGTTTAGCAAGTTGAAGGCCGATGAGTAATGTATTGTATTCGGCTACATTGTTTGAACATGATTGATCTAGAGAATAAGCCCTCTGAATAGTTAATCCTTCTGGGGATACAAGAACAATCCCAACTCCAGCGACAATATCGCCGTTAGGACCTATTCTAGATGCTCCATCAAAGAATAGACGCCAGGTAGGAATTTCTTCAGAAATCAGATTTGACTCCAAGACTTCATCAGAAATCTCATCATATAATTTAGAATCTTCTAGAATCGCATGAGCAGCCAAAAAATCAGCAAGAGCCTGTCCTTTAACTGACTTCTGAGGAATATAATGCATATCGTATTGAGCTAACAAGATTCCCCAATTAGCTAGTCTAGAGTTGAGAATACCGGGTTTCTTCATCATAATCCTGATGGGATTCACTCTGGAAATGACGTGAATCGTTTGACCGATAATATAATGTCGTATTTTTTGAACAGCAAACATTAATGCTAGGCATTCTTTCTCGATTGGAGAATAATGCGGTTCAGCACCTGTCATTGTGCGACTGAGATAATAAATAGCCTGTTCATGGCCATCTTTATTTTTCTGGGCAAGTAATGCACCAAGAGAATGATCTATGGCTCGAACATATAGAAGGAATGGTATTCCTGAAACAGGAGGTACCAAAACTGGAGGGTTCATGAGATACTGTTTAATATCGTCAAATGCTTTTTGACATTCTTCGTTCCAAACGAAAGATACACCTTTCTTCAGAAGTTTGTTGAATGGTCTGCAGCGTCCTGATAAGTTGGAAATGAATCTCCTGATATAAGCAATTCTTCCTTGAAATCCTCGTAGCTCTTTTAAGGTACGTGGAGGACGCATCTCTTGAATGGCTTTGATCTTCTCGGGATCCACGTGTATACCTTTAGCGGTAATGACGAAGCCGAGAAATTTACCACTAGAGACGCCCAGGAAGGACTTAGTAGGGTTCATTTTAAGTTGATGCTGACGCATTAAATCAAAGATAGTCTTCAAATCTTGGATATGATCCTCCTTTCGTCGACTTTTGACCGCAATATCATCAACATAGCATTCGACTATTTTCCGGAGATGTTCGCGGAATATAGTGCTCATTGCTCGCTGATATGTTGCCCCTGCATTCTTGAGACCAAACGGCATCACTGTATAACAGTATGTACCGATCGACGTTCTGAAGGAAGTGTGTTTTTCATCATCTGGAAACATTTTGATTTGGTTGTATCCTGAATACCCATCCGTAAATGACATTTGTTCGAAACCACATGTGTTGTCGATCATGACATCTGTAATTGGAAGAGGAAACTCGTCTTTAGGACAAGCCGCATTGAGATCGTGAAAGTCTATACAGACCCGGATCTTGCCAGTCTTTTTAAGGACAGGAACGATGTTAGCCACCCATTCAGGATATTGTTCCTCTCGAATAAATCCAGAAGCCATAAGCTTGTTGACTTCAGCTTCAATTGCATCCATAATGTCTGGACGAAATCGTCGTTGTTGTTGTTTGACTGGTCTAGCATTTGGCATGATATTGAGTTTGTGCATTGCAATCTTTGGATCTAGTCCTGGCATATCCTCATAACTCCAGGCAAAGACATCGATATAATCATGAATAAGCTTGATCATTTCTTGCTTATCTGTTTCTGAAAGACTTTTACTGATGAATATTGGTTTAGGGGACCCTTCTTCACCAACATCAATTTGGATCAGTTTATCTTCAGTAGGAGGTTCCCTCTGCTCGAACCTGAATTCCCACTGATTATCTAATCTTTGAGCCCATTGTTCCGATTCGGGTGATATTTCAAAATCATTCTCATCTTCATCATTTTCTTGCGGGCCACCAACGGAGACCATATTGATGGATAAAATAGAGCGATGGAGATCGCCAATACTCGTGTCAGAATCCCAAGAGAGGGAATCAGAAGACTCAGATCGTTCGTCTTCATCGGATTTTGAATCTTCATGGACGATGTTGATAAAGGAGGTAGGAGCAATGTAACCTAAACCATATATTTTGTCCTTTTGTATTTTAATGGAGGAATTCGAACAGGCATTCTTCTTCCTTTTCCATTATTGAGACTGGTTCTAAAGTCATAACCCATATTCTTGATGATATTTTTAGATTGCTGACTGTAGCGACGCAGTTGTAACCTTCCAGTATCGTTGTTTATGTCATCTTCTTCCAAGTTAGGAGGATTCTGGGGTCCTTTATAAAAAAAGATTGGATTTTCTCCCTTCTTTCTAGCAGGGACCACGAAGTATGATTTTTGTATGGATTCCAATGATACGTCTGTATGAAGAGTTTGAACAACCCCTATAGTTAGTGACTCTAAGCTATCTAGCAATTGTAAATAACTTTGTACATGATTACAGACATCAATATACTGCAAAGGAGATGTTTCATTAATATTAGATACTGTATTTACAACAGAAGGCTGAACCTTATCAGACTTAGTCAAATTAATGACAAAAGGGGAAGAGGAAGAGCGATCAGAAGTTTTGTTTCGATTAAGATCGATAACAAAAGGCTCAGAAGATGTGAGCTCCCTTGAAGAAGATCGTGGATAAGTAGTACGTCCACTGACTGGAATGACTAGAGTATCTGGTCTAGCCTGAGAAGGTGGAGGGGGAGTGGTACGTCCACTGACAGGAATTATCAGTGAACTTTGTGGAGCTTGGGAAGACAACACAGTAGTACGTCTACTGACAGGAATTATCAGTGAGCCTTGTGGAGCCTGGGCAGGTGATGAAGTAGTACGTCCACTGACAGGAATTATCAGTGAGCCTTCTTCAGATGATTTAACAGACTGCGGAGGAGTGATATGCCCTTTTACAGGAATAACAAAAATGCCAACTTTTGCTATCTCATCATCATTATCCATAGCTTGTAAGATTTTTGAGTATTCATCTTTGTACATGCGAGCGTCATTGAAGTAAGCTTCAACTCCTTTGAATGGATAGAGATCTGCAACCTCCTTTTGAACTTCTCCATTATCATCAACATATTTGAAGCACTGATGAAGAGTCGAAGGAACGACATTATGTTCATGCAAGAATGGTCTCCCCAATAGAGCATTGTATGAGCAACCATGATTGTCGATGATGTAAAAAGTAACTTTAGTGCGAAGGTCGCCTATTTGAAATTTGAGGCGAATCTTGCCCAAAGGTTCACTTTTTTCTTGATTGAATCCCAAGATGGTAGTGATAGTGCTGGAAAGACTATGCACAGGTATCTTCAGTGCATCTAGCATAGCTTTTGGCATAATACTGAGAGCGGATCCTGGATCAATCAGAAGACGATCAACCTTCATAGAATCAATATATCCTGTATGATATAAAGGACGGTCATGTCGATTATCCTCTAGCAGCATATCGTCCTGTGTGAAGGTAATGTTTGGAATAAATTCCAATACATTATGGCAATGAGAAACAGATTCTGTTTCCAATTTCTTGAGAAGAGTTAGGCAGGTTTCTGCTTGCAGCAGTGCTTCACTTAGAGTTTCTCGAGTCTCTTTAAAGAGGCGTAAGAGCTCGAAGATTGATAATTTAGCTGGGGTATTGGCTAGTTGAGCCAATATATCAAAATTATAAGGCTTTTCAAGTCCTGTAGGAGATGACTTCTTCAATGGTTTGTCGAAGCGGACTTGTTGTTTGCCTTTGTCAGCTGCTGTTGGTTTAGAAGGAATTGTCTCAACAGGAACATTTAAAGGCTCTTCAGTAGAGACTGGTGTTGGAGCTGTAATCGGAGGGACATCAGAAGTTTTTTCAGGAATTTCAGCATAATCTTTCAGATATATTTTTCCTGACCGAGTTCCAGCATAAAATTCAACTTCAGATTCTGGTTCAGGGTCTATGGAAACCATGTTGCAATTCTTTATCTTGCTCTTGGTTCTTTTATGTTTGATGAGAGCTTCATTCCAGAAACCAAGGCCAACACGAGATTGATTATGTCTCATGGTGATGGCTAAAGGTGCTCGGAGTCCCTTGCCTGAGTTCAAACCAGGAGTAGTGGCTAGATCATAACCTATCTTCGCCATCAATTCACGAGATTGTGAACTGTATAGATGAAAAGCAGGCTTGTACCTATCTTCAAATTGAGGTACAGATTTTATCTCCATAGGGAGTGAATTTTCTGCCGAGATGAAAGTAGAGGTTAGATAAAAATTGGGTGTGAAACTAGAAGTCACATTACATGACTTAGTCTTCCCGAGCTTCTTTTTAGATGAGAGAATCTTCCGAGGAGAAGAGGAAGACGTTTCAAACTCCGTTATTAAATCCGGGTGAATCCACATGATCTCTCCCTTCTTAGTTGTGACAGGAACAAGTCCGTCATTCTGTGCTGGTGGGATGTTTACAACTTCGAGAGTTGCTTTGGGGATAGAAACAATCCCACTTTCTACCATTAATGAAGGGAAGTCACCGAACTGTATTGAAATTACATTTGCTGTGACTGTTTTGTCTTTGGGTGTTAGTGTCACAGCTCCTGATTTAATCATCTCTTGAATCTTCCCTTTTAATACATAGCAAGACCGGATTGTATGACCCAGCATTCTATGATATGGACAATATTTTGGATGATCTGTCTTATTGGCTTCATCAGGCTTTTTAATTTCTGGCAATTGAATCTTATTACCTTTGAGCAAGCATTCAAAGATACCCTGAATATCGTCATCGTCGAAAGAATATTCTTCCTTCGGTCGAGGAGGTCTCTGTTGTTGATTTGTTGGAGCTAGAGTAGCTTGGGTAGTCTTTACCTCTTGACTACTGCTTTGGAGATTGACTTCAAAAGCTTCTTTCCCTTTGCAATTGTTGGGTCGAGTACTATTGCTAGCACTCTGATTTGATTCCTTGGGAGCCATTTGTACCCCCAGACCTTTGAAGGTCTCAGCACTGACTTCAGCAGCCTTGGCACTGACGATGAAAGAAGGCCAATCTTGGAATTGAGTGGACCCTGTCCACATGCTGATGATTGGTAAGAGATTCGACTTGCAAGTGTCGATAGTAATAGCATCGGGAGTTCCGAGAGGCATTTTGAGGGCTTCTTTTCTGAATCTTTCAATGAAGTCCTCGGTGGTTTCGTTATTTTTCTGTTTAATTCTTATGAGGGCTGACATGGTCATGTCATTGAGCCCTTCATAGAACCGTTCAAGAAACATTTGCTTGAAACCGGCAAATGAAGTAATGCACCCATCAGGGAGACTTCTATACCATTCATAAGCCGTTCCTTTGAGACACCCAACAAACACCCGAGTAAGGAGGGCGTCACTTGGTTGCAGTTGATCAGTCATTACCTCAAAGTGATTAATGAACTGACTTGGAGAGGTTGTCCCATCAAAGAAAGAGATAGTCGGAGGCTTGTATTTAGGAGGATATGATACTTGCTTCCATTCTATCGGGTAAGGTTGCTTGATACCTAACCTTTGCAAACCATCCTTCTGTTTGAATGCCTCAAATTGAGTTCGGAGATTTCTTAACTCTTCAGTAACAATTCCGGAGGATTGTGGAGTTGTAACTTGTTGAGTGTAATTGGGAGGAGGGACTGCAGCATATGTACCACCCCCAGCTCCAGACTGACTTGGAGTGGGTTGTACAGGAACATTAGATTGTACCCCCGGAATAGTAGAGGGTTTCGGGTTTGGAACAACAGGAGTATTTAATACAACTGGAGGAGCTGTCTGTTGGACTTGCTGAGTTTGATGCTGAGCTTGCATAAGAGTGTGCATAGCATTCAATGTATCTGCCATAGCTCGCAACTGTTGTTCTAAGGAAGAAATCCTTTGTTCATGAGCTTCGGTGCTAGTTGAAGGTTCATGATTGCCCTCTGCCATGTAAGTAGTAATCATTTGAGGAATAGATGATGAAACAGTCTGTTCTGAATCATCACTGTGTGAATCAGTATCTTTTCCGGGGCTATTTACGGGAGTCAATACTGGAAAGTTGGATTCTCCAAGGAAATCCTCTGTGATCTCCGGATTACCACTTGGATGAGAAGAAGAAGAGATCCTGGCCAAGGCTCCGGTCCTGGATCGGGTGCCGAGATAAACACCATCTTCAGAGTCTGATATAGCATCAGACCGTATGCTACCCCCAATATTTCTGGAGGTCATATTGACAAAAGCATAAAGAGGTTCATCTTCATCCAACATTGGTTCATATTGAATCCGTTCGAAAACAGATTGTCTTTTTGGTGAACAACAACATTGAATCACAACTCGAGGTTGGAAGTTGCAACCATGCTTTTCATGGCAAATATGAGCAATATCATAGCCTGATGGAGTGTCAATTCTCCGTTTATTTTGTAAATACTCCCGGAGATCTGTAGGAACAGATTGGGAAATACTTGAAGATAGTTTCTGTGTAGAAACTTGTCTTTTATTCTTCTGTCTTCTCGGTTCTTGAGTGTATAAAGACTGATTAATTTGAGCCACATAATTTTTGGCATATTCTGCATCAGGGTCTAATATACTTGTCTCAGTGGAATCGAGACGATTCTGATTAAGCTTGTTACGAAGATCCGTAGGAGATCTGACTTTGGTATCAGTCTTGGATACTTGTAATTTGCCTTTCTCAGATCAAAAAATTTTGAGAGAAGGAAGATGAGTATTATTCCGACTGGGAGTCGGTAATAATCCATCTTTAGAGGAATTAGCCAAAAGGCATTTTCCTTTGTTTGATCTAGTAAGAGTACTAGTCAAATTAACTCCAGAGGTAAAGACCTTAGGAGTAGAGGAGTTGACTAAAGAGTCTTTCTCCTTGGTTGGCACAAGATGTGCAAGTTGAGAGGGAATCATTTGTATGTTCTGTGGAAGAGAACCCCCAGCTTGATTTTGAGAAACAGTCAAAGGACTGTATCTGTTAGCATACGCTGACTTCAGTTTGGACTTCTGGTCATACGCTGCCTTTTTATTAGCATACGCTGGTTTTGGCTTAGCGTACGCTGCCTGATGTTGGCTTTTGTACGCTGCCTTTGCCGTACGCTGCCCTTTGAATGCCATACGCACAGAGTCATCAATGGCTAAAGAGCCGACTGCTGTCGTAAGAGTAGAAGGAGAAGAGACTTTGACATGTCCAGAGATGGTTTTCCTTGGACACGCTGACTTGGTTAAAGAACCAATTTTGTTAGCATGACTAGGAGAAGCCACTGTTGCCGTGTTCAGAGAAGCCGAAGTGTGCTTCGTGGAAGTTGAAGACGTGTTCTTGTCAACATGAGAAGTGACAGAAGCGTCTCGGGCTGTTGAAGAAGACTTAGGGACATAGACAGAGCGTCCCTTCTTCTTGGCAGCAGGAAGAGCGGAGGAAGCAGTTCGGCCCTCCTTCGCCTTGAGCATTTCTTCGTAAGCAGATTGGTCGAATTGTACGACCATCGTCTTCTTCGTCAAGCCGATCGACGAAGTATCGCATTGAGTTGTTGCTATCTCGTTGGAGGAGACAACTT
This sequence comes from Iris pallida, assembly GCA_029216955.1. Classification (NCBI taxonomy): domain Eukaryota; kingdom Viridiplantae; phylum Streptophyta; class Magnoliopsida; order Asparagales; family Iridaceae; genus Iris; species Iris pallida. The sequence goes on from JANAVB010035617.1 coordinate 5,205,770, forward strand.
TTCCCAGCAGAGCCGCCAATTTGTTTTCCATAAATAAATTTACTTTATTTATTTTGTATCTGAGAAAACTACAACTGTAGGAATCTAATCTAGAAGACGATTACTTTATCCCTTGGACGATGCGATGAAGAAAACTCGAACTTTGAAGAACTTGGACAGCAACTGGGCAATCTTTCTGTTCTCTCTGAAATTGACTGTAGTCTCTGATGAAGATGAAGAAACTCTCTTTTATAGAGTTTAGGATAACTGTCCTTAAGCATACGCTCAGGTAGTTACTTGACGTGTGCATAACTGCAGGGACGCGTGGCAAATTCTGATGGAGACACATTAACGTGCGGTTGAAAGTAGTGGAGCATATTCAGGAGAGATTGGTGGCATGAATGCCACGTTACATAACTTCTGAAGAAGTGGATAACTGAGTGCAGGACGCGTGAGAACGTGTGTTAACTGCACGTTGAAAATCATTCTGGACACAACTGCTGTGATACGCTGCCTTAGAAGAAGAGTCATACGCTAGCTTTTGAAGGCACATGTCTTGCATACGCTTACTTGGACAGCGTAGAACCATATAAAGCTGATACGCTCACATTATTGACAAGGAGTCGTATGGAAACTATACGCTCACTTGACAAGGAGTCATATGGAATCCATACACTCATTTGGTTGGCAAGGAGTCGTATGGAATCCATACGCTCACTTGATTAGCAAGGAGTCATATGGAATCCATACGCTCACTTGATTGGCAAGGAGTCGTATGGAATCCATACGCTCATTTGGTTGGCAAGGAGTCGTATGTTTGAATAAGTAAACACGTGGCATGTTTGAATAAGTAGACACGTGGCCATCATCAATCTTCTTTGATACGCCATATCTTCCAATAACTGACAAAATCTTCTCGAGCGTCGTGACTGCGGATATGATGGCTGACAGACTGTCAAAACTGACAGTAATGATGGCTTTTACATTTATGAGAGATGCTGAGCTGTCCTCGTAAAAGACAAAACCGACTCTTCGAAAACCTATACGATGGCTAGTCTTCATTAGACAGTTGTCTTTGCATGAAAGACGAAGTGTCAGATTCATCCTTTATTAAATACATGCTGTGCTGTCATCTCAGAAAATAATAAAATATTCACTGAGCGTACGGCCTTTGGATGAGCGTATGGCTATGGCTGAGCGTATAGCCTCGAGCGTATGGCTTTGACTGAGCGTATGACTTTGACTGAGTGTATAGCCTAGAGCGTATGGCTTTGACTGAGTCTCATGTCAGCGTGTCATAATTTTCACACCCTACACTATCCATCTTTCCCAAGTCAAGCATGCTACGATACGATTTGTCACTAAACCATAATCATAATTCCATATTCCCTAAGACGTTCATCACAATTCACGTAATCGATGACAAGGTCGTCTAGCTCAACAATATGTCACGCCCTAATCTAATGCAAGTTTGATCACCCACGCGGGACATGAAATCATCATGCATTCCCTCAGGATAATCGTTCTTATCTAGGCGTAACTCTTGCCTTGAGTCTTAGACTAATTCATTCACGTTACGCAGATTGGACTACTCAATCCTCAAGTTTACTCAATCATCATTCACAATTCTGACCAATCCTCGAATTTACCTTCGCATCAAACCACAAGTCGAAGCAATCCAAATTGCCACGCCCTGATCTCCCAAGTTCGATCATTCCCGCGACATAAATCACCATGTCAGCGCTCACACAGAACGATCGCCCCAAGTCTGACGTGACACATGTGCGAGGTTGGAGTTGCGCTCGCGTAAGACAAGAACGTCGACGTTGTGGTTATTATCGAAGAAATCAAGATACGATCATTTTTATCTAAGCATTCATTTCAATCAAAATCCCGAGCATAGAATCCGTCGAAACAATAACATTTTACACGATCGTCATTCTCCGAATCAGAGTACCCCCGAGTTATCGTACATGATTTTTGAGACGCCTTAATACCATCGATGATATACGTAACCTGACGATCTTCACTTGCAACAAATTTTGAGTCGTGTGATTGATGCTATCGTCTTAACTGGATAGTCTCCTCGACATTCAAGATCAATTTCAATCGTTATCCTCTGAACTATTTACTTGATCAATTCGTTCAATCCAAAATCACATATGTTCACCCATCTATCTTAAGTCATCGAGCAACATTTCTTCAGATTGTAAAGTCATCGAGCGATTTAAGCCAAATCCTTAGAGTCATTTTCATAACTTCAAATTCATACTCTTTCATGCTTGCTATCTTCCAATTGTGCTAACTTTTTATATACGATTCATATCGATTTCCTCGATCGAGTCATCTGTTCATATACCTTAACTTTTCATCAATTTTAATTTTTTTTAATACTCAATCATTCTCGCATTTCATACTTGCACAATCCCAATCTCGTGCACATCGTTTCTAATTTATTCAAATCAATTTTATGCTAGCTATCAAGTCATGACTAACTTTGAAATACTCTTTCTAAGGCTTTGCGTACTCGTTGCTTACTGATGGACTCATTGGCACCCCGTATCCTCAATCGATTGACATCCCCGAAACTATTCCATACACCACTCAGGGATGAAGTTATTCGACAAATCATCGAAATAATTTTTTAATAAAAAATTGAATACTTCGAATGTCCGTTCGAACCATTCCTTAAATTTCAAGCACGATTCATATGTATCGCATCGACGATATCATCATTTTCGATAGTCCCTCAATAGATAGTTATCCCACATACTAAATCGAGTTCAACTTATTATCGTCCGAAAGGAATTGAATCCCGCACTCGACTTTTCTAAGGTCGACATAATTCTTGGTGTATATGCCCAGCCCGACTTAGCCAACCGTACTTATTTGAAGTTGACTTTGTTTAATCAACCTTTTGTGCAATTTTGCAAAAATATTTAGACTTATTATATGGACATCCATTGGGACATTTGAGAAAGAGCGCTAACGTATCAATCGCGGATGCAACATCAGAGTTTACGAAAATGACATCAGAGTTAAAGAATTCAATCGAAAGTCCATGGACGTAAAGCCGTGCTCTGATATCATTATGTCACGCCCCGTTCCCGTAGGAACGATCATCCTCGCTAAGGCGTGATGCCGCACGAGCCTAGATTGCGCTCGTGCAAGACAGTTTCATAACGACCGATTACAACAGCTTGCGACGAGGTCGTCGCACAAAAGTCCCAAGCAGAAACATTGAATATACAAGACAACACATGTATTGAAACAAAATCAGAGTCTTTATTGATAATGAACATAAAATTACAAAGGCGCGTAGCCAAGATTACATTCACTCAAGCTTACTTAACGCTCTGATTACAAGTCACTCAGCTCTCTCTCATCTCTCAATACAAATCGACGAGCCAGCGGATGCTACAGATAGGCGATGTCCATATATTATGTCCTGTATAAGTCCAGACTCCATACGGCCGGGCACCTCAAAATGCCAAGGAACTTCGTGCCTCGACGAATCCAAGCGAGCTCCGCACCAACGAGCTTCTACCTGTGCCTGCACATAAACATGGTGTGGGTGTCAGTACTCAACTATACTGGTGGAGTGAGCTCCTCGCCCATCCATACAAAACCAACACGTTCATTTACTTTGTGCAACATAATCACTTATGATTGTCTTTCCATTCTTGTCTTAGGGTCGATTTTAGGACAAAGACTCTTCGTCTATTTGTGTCTCAGACTATCCCCGTGGCATTGTACCGATAACTTGATTATCGTTATGCCTCAAGACCATTCTCGTGCTAGCAACATGAATGTACCGACTCGTGCTTGCCATTCTTTCCAAACGTTAGGACGCAACATGTTTAGTGTCATCGACTTGGTCCGTGCTTCAAACATTCAAGGCTGTGCCTCATAATTCAATGTGACATGACCAACTTTGCCCTACGGCCCTTTTTAACTTAATTCGAGACGACTCAATCATGACTCCACATTTGTCACCCCCAGTTTCCAGAAACAGGAGTATTTTTGTTATTTTTCATTTTTAAATTATTTTAGAATTATTTATTTATTTATTGTAATATTTTGGGGTTATTTGAGTCGGGTTCGAATTTTAACTCATTCCGACTTGTATCGGGGATCCGGGGTAGTTTTGACTCTAGCGGGCCCACACACTAGTTAGGCATGGCCTACATAATATTAATTTTAGTCCACATGATATTAATTTTAGTTAGTGACTAGACTAATTATTTTGGTTAGTATTAATATGGATTACTGTTTTAGGATTGACCAAACTACCCCCGACTTAACCCCTTACCAATGTATTAGTAAATAGACTAGAAAAGGGGCTTTTGGACTTTTCCTAATAGGACAAAACCACCTTTATGGCCAGCCACAATAAGGATAGGGTTGAGCCTCCCATTTGTCATTATCCATCTATTTTTCTCTCTCTTGTTCTTCCCCAAATTCCTAGAGAGCAATCCATAGCAATTTTTCCACCAAATCATTCTATTTTACCACCAAATCTTCTTCTTTCCTTCTCCATTCTAGCCAAGGAGGAAGCTAGCCAAGTTTGGGAGGATTCGAGCTCGTTCGTGTCCTTTTGGAATCTCTACGTGTCGGTGTCGCTCCGGGAAGGCTTTTCTTCGATTCGATCTACCGGGAGGTATAAATCCCTTCTCCTTTTCATTTCCTCATGCATATAGGTCTATTTTGAACCCATAGGAATGACCTCCATGGTTGTATCTCCATTTGTGTCTATTTCGTGTCCATTTGGAGGTCATAGGAGTGTCCTTTGTGTTGTGGTTGTGTTCATGTGGAAAAATCCCAAATTTGGACACACTATGTGTTGTTGTTATGTATGAATGAATTATTACATGTTTAATCTCATATTTTTGTATTGGAGATGTGTTCTATAGTGTCTCATATATATATATTAGTGTAGAGAGTGAGTTCTTGATATATTATGTTATATACTTGTGTTCTTTTGTCTCAAACTACCTAAATCCGTCATGATTTTTATCCACGTTTTTAATTTCAGCCCTAACTTAGAAATGTCATAACTTCTAGCTCAAAGCTCGGTTTAATCTTCCGTTTTTTTTTAAAAGAAGCGTATTGAAGTTAGCTTTCCAAAAACATGTATTAATAGACCTAATTATTTCTGTAACTTTCTGGAGAATTATTTGAGTGTCAACTGTACGAAAGACAAACGCGTTCTCGGTGTTTTCGCGATTCCGGGAGTTTCCGGAAACGAAAACGCGATCCGTTTGAAGTTTCGAAAAGCTAACACATAGATCTATAACATACTTTAATCATAGATTTTAATTCATGCTGAGATGGTACAGTATTGATTATTAGTAGGAGTTACTATTCGACATATGCATTTTGTGCACCCTTGTGTGTAATATAATGTTCTATTTGATTTTAACCCATGTTAATGTATATATATTATGTAATTAAATAGAGAATGCAAACATGAGTAAATGGTTAAATAAATAATGTATAAGGTGTATGTATCCTATCTAATGTAAGCATGCATAAGTATGGATTGTAATGAATATGTAGGTTCCATAGTATGTAATGTATGGTGCATATAGTGGTGCAAGAGAATAATGAATGATGAATGAATGCAAGCATGAATGTAATGTAATAATAGATGTAATGTATGCAATATACAAGTTAATGAGATGTAATATTCTATGTTAACACAAATCCTATATTACCTCATGTACCCCCCTTACACTATGTTGACACTATCACACTTGACACATTGTTCACTTACACTTTGACACTCTTTGATATGTATACACTATGTATGCCCATTTAACCCTCACTTGCCCCTTTGCCATGTTCACATATACACACATAGCCTCTTAAATAAGTATTTATGAATATAGTTAACTTAGCTATGTATGTATATTATATATATGTTAGCATATTGTGTTGTAATATATAAGTTTATATAACCATTTGAAATGCCATGATTATAGACCTAATGTTGAATACCAATATATGCATGTGTATATATGTGTAGACATATATAGCTTAAAGTAATAGATTACCTAGTGTATATCCAATATGAATTCTTGCATATTTGAGTATTGAATAATTGCATGCTATATAGAGTTGGGTGTATGTTGGCTTGTATAGCCTTGTATTGATGTGTGCTTGCTAGGATAGTCTTGGTTAGGCCGAGTAAGACTTACTGGGTTAGGACATGACCTAGTTTGACCTAATTTGACTAGTGCAGTTAACCAGAGTTGACCAAGGGTTGACTTTGGCCTAGTTTGACCTAGATTCATGTAGAATGCATTGTAGTACTTTATATTACCCTTCTGGACATGTTGTGACTTGTGTTGTTCTAATTAGGAGCCAGACACCTTGTAACCTGTGTTGCTTTAAATAGGACTCTGTGGCTTCAGTTGGACCCCCTATACTTATCAGCTGTTCAGGTTATCGAGGCGAGTACATTCTCTGATCATTTCATATCCTGCTTAGAATTATTTCCTACAGTAGATTACTTTACTTGTACTGTCACGTTGGTCACACGGATTGGTACTATAGATCCTTTCTTGAGATGTTATCCTTAGGGAGCATCGAGTACTACATGTTCTGTGCGTTTCACTTACATGACGTATCATATGCTTCATTGGTTCTTTGATCACTTACGATATATACTCTTATGATCGTAGAGTCTTCCTAGAATCCTTATCCCATTTATGGGACTACTATTTATCACCTTCGGGGTCTATTACCTTCGGGGTCTATTACCTTCGGGGTCTATTACCTTCGGGGTCTATCACCTTCGGGGTCTTATCACCTTCGGGGTCTACCATCCTTCGGAGGCTGTTACATAGCATCATATAACATAACCTGGTTGGATCCTTGTGTATTGATTGGGGGTACGGGGGAGTATAAATAGCCATGTGAACAATCCTAAAGTAGAATAGCCATGTACGCCTCTTTAGTATAGCCATGTACAATCAAGCCGTTTACATGTCGACTTTGTGCTCTAAATCACTAGTCACTGGTAGCTCTTTATTTATAGTAGATATTTCTATTACAGCTCTCTCTCTGTTTACATACAGCATTTCTTTCAGTACCTGTATCTTACTTTACTGCATGATTATATTTTCTAACCTGCTATGAACTGTTGAGATGTAATGTGCTCGCTCCTGTCCTTTCTGGACCTGTTGATAAATTTTACAGATGGCCTGGGATTGCCTGCTAGCCTAGAGGAGACACAGTAGAGGTTGTTTAGATAGTTATTTCATTTTGTCTGGAGTTGTATTTACTTTGTGGATTACTGTATTTGAGTTTTGAGATGTATTTCTGGGTTTATGTATCTTAGACACTTAGACTTCTATCTCCTGTATCTTTTTTGGATTTCATGTTTTATCTATCTTTATCATGCTCTACCGTAGATGTGATTGAGACTGTATCTGTTATATCACCCCCATTCGGGGAGTATAAACTGTTTAGTCTTATACTGTTAGATGCATTGAGACCTAGGACAGCGTTCTACCGCCGACACTGCGGCGTAGGCTGGGCGTTGTTACGTTCTCGTGCCCTAACTCTAGGGTGTGGGTCGTGACACATTTTTAGTGGTGGCCCATGCAGGTCGAGTTTGTGTAGTGGTATTCGAGCTAGAGTACCACTACAGCCTGCAGTAGGAATAGAATATATTTTTGAAGGTACTCAATCACAGTTAGGGCCCTTGAGAGATTCCCGGGACGACCCTTGAGAATCTTATTTTAACTTCGATTTGAGTACTCTTTTTTCCCTTGATTTGATTTATTTTTACTTACTGTTGTTAAATTTGATTTTGATGGATTATGGTTGAATTTGAGTTGTATTCATTGATTTTGATGAATGATTGTCGAATTTTGAATCTTGATGATAGCTGTTGCATCCGAGTTGTATTTTGATGGATTTTTGTTCATTTTGAATTTTGAAGTTCGTTGATAAATTTGATTTGATTTATGGGTATTCATTGTTGATTTAATTTAATTTTTTTTGACAAGATAAAATTATATGGGCTAGGTCATCTATGTTATGGAATCTAGTCTTCTATAGTCACATTAGCCAGCATGGTGAGGACATATAGTCTGACTCTGGATATATTTCTCGGGTGTGAGAATTTAAGGTTTTCGCAGCCAAGCTAGCGGCACTGCGAAAATGTTAAATACCACGATTCTAGAGGTATGTGCATAAGTCAAGGACTCTGTGATTATCGTAGCTTTGCTTACTAGTATGACGAGGATTTAGTGTACCATGATTTTGGACAGACGCATATGATTATCAGATTGTACCTTAAATGTTTTCAAAACATGTTTTCTCTACTTTTGTTTATGTCCTTCAAAAAAAAATTTAATTATTAATTGTTTTGTTTTGTTTGCTTCTCATTATTTAACTTAAGAGTAGGTTTGCCTGTTTTTATAAACCTTTGCGTAACTTCTTGCTATGAGTTTCTTCTTAATGCAATGAATCGATAATTTTGCTAGACTTTATCTTGGATTTGATAATTTAGCTCTGGATTTCAAAATGGTTCTTCTTTAAATAGATAAGCAAAACAGATTTTATCGTTATTTCTTCCTTGCTATTATTCTTGTATTAAATAATAATAATAAAACTGCCTTGATTACGTCAATCACCTGCTTGCAATCTTGGTAGGAATCTAAATGTTAGTCTTAACGTAGAAATAATTTTTTTATATTAGGACATGAGAATATGTATATGAATATATATAGCATACACTTTGCCTAACACGTATGCATGCTACACTTGATTTTTCCAACCTATCTAAATACATATTAATATGTTGTTGATGTTTAAATTGTCAAAACCCCAATATTTCTGGTTCTCTGCTTTTTCATGTTTAAATTCGTAATTTAAATATAAATTTTATATTATTAGTTATGTTTAAATCACTGCACATGTATGTTATACGTGGGGTTTCAATTCAAAATTTTGATTGAGTTTTGTGTTTAAATTTGTAAAATCTGAGACTGTGTGCATGTTAACCCTTGATGCGGGATTCCAAATGTTAGTTCAAATTGCTGTTTTATTTCTTAAATGTAATATTTGAGCTATATACCTTGTGGGAAGTAGGGATATAAATTTATGTTTCATATTCTTACATGTTAGTTGTGATAAACATTGAGTTGGTTTTTAATGTTCAAATTTCTCCAAAACCCTGAAAACTAGTTACATGTTAACATTTTTACATTGATTTCCATGTTTAGTTAAATTTCAAATTTAACATGTAATATTGAACTGTGTGCATAGATAAATGTATGGATAGTATGTTAGGGTTTCATTTCTATCATGTTAGGATGTATTAGGACCATTGAGATGGGTTGCGATGTTTCAAAACCCTAAAATCTGATACTGCATTATGTTAATATTTTACTGTTTTAAATGTTAGCTTATTTTCAGACTTTGTATGTAAATGCTGAACTAAAACTGGGTTTAACCTTTCAATACTAGGCTATAACCCTGTACAAGGACACACACACACCCTCTTTATATATATATGTATAAGGTTAGCCATGCATGTTATGAGTAAATAAGTTGCGTATTGTAGATTGTTTAACCAATATGCCATGATTAGTGTAACTTGATAGCCGTTGTTTTGAAACCCAATTTCTCATATACAATTTTATGTATATTTCGTCTACACATATGCCTACTATCTTACCATATTAACCTGTTTACATACACCCATACACACACAAACCATATAACATTACATAATGCCAGCTTTTCCCTCTCTAACGCTCTATATATATATATATTGTGATTGGATTTCAATGCAAGTGACTTTCAATTCTTTAACTTTGAAATTGATTTTTCTGTACCCTTTTAGATTATTGGAAGTTACCTTTCTTATTTTTTTTTTTTTGAGTACCAGCTTTCACATAGGATGGTAGACTGTCTTACAGTTTTGATGATTTGTTATTTATGTATCTTTTCCAGTTTAGCACTCTAGATTTCTTGTGTGTTTGATACCCTATGACCGTCTTGGTTTAGCATGACTAGTATACCTAGATGAGACTTTCACTACCACCGTATGCAATGACCCTGTATGTCATCCTTTTGATCACATGATTTGTTTTAATCTGGGACTTTGATTTGTGGGGGTTTGACCTAGAGGGAGTATGGACATTTTAATTTCGATGATGAAATTTTTCTAAGGTGGGTAGACTTGTAACACCCAATTTTCTAAAATGAGAGTAATTTTGAAATTTTGTAATTTTAATCATTTATTGATTTGACATTTAAATCATGATATAATTTTGGTAATTTTTTAAATCATTTTAAAACTATTTAAAATCTTGACTTGTAATTTTGATGTTTTGCTAGTGAAACCCTAGAGACTGTTTGACCTAGAGCCTAACCATGTGATTAGGATATTTTAATGTCATTTTTGGCCTAAGGATATTTTGCATTAGACCTCCTTGAATTATTTTGATATTTATTGCGTTGGTGATTGTTAATTTTGACCTTTGATAGGTGTGATGGTTTTCTGTCCGTATCGGATACGTATCAGTTTTTATTTATAAATGTTTGATGTGCCTCAAGGAGATTTTTTTTATTGCTGATTTTTTTTGAAAAGTATTTGAATGAGATTGTTTTCTGTATGTGTTTCCTGTGATTGCTTTGTTTTAATTTCGAGGACGAAATTTTTTAAGGTGGATAGATTTGTCACCCCCGGTTTCCAGAAACAGGAGTATTTTTGTTATTTTTCATTTTAAAATTATTTTGGAATTATTTATTTATTTATTGTAATATTTTGGGGTTATTTGAGTCGGGTTCGAATTTCAACTCATTCCGACTTGTATCGGGGACCCGGGGTAGTTTTGCCTCTAGCGGGCCCACACACTAGTTAGGCATGGCCTACATAATATTAATTTTAGTCCACATGATATTAATTTTAGTTAGTGACTAGACTAATTATTTTGGTTAGTATTAATATGGATTAGTGTTTTAGGATTGACCAAACTACCCCCGACTTAACCCCTTACCAATGTATTAGTAAATAGACTAGAAAAGGGGCTTTTGGACTTTTCCTAATAGGACAAAACCACCTTTATGGCCAGCCACAATAAGGATAGGGTTGAGCCTCCCATTTGTCATTATCCATCTATTTTTCTCTCTCTTGTACTTCCCCAAATTCCTAGAGAGCAATCCCTAGCAATTTCTCCACCAAATCATTCCATTTCACCACCAAATCTTCTTCTTTCCTTCTCCATTCTAGCCAAGGAGGAAGCTACCCAAGTTTGGGAGGATTCGGAGCTCGTTCGTGTCCTTTTGGAATCTCTACGTGTCGGTGTCGCTCCGGGAAGGCTTTTCTTCGATTCGATCTACCGGGAGGTATAAATCCCTTCTCATTTTCATTTCCTCATGCATATAGGTCTATTTTGAACCCATAAGAATGACCCCCATGGTTGTATCTCCATTTGTGCCCATTTCGAGTCCATTTGGAGGTCATAGGAGTGTCCTTTGTGTTGTGGTTGTGTTCATGTGAAAAAATCCCAAATTTGGACACACTATGTGTTGTTGTTATGTATGAAAGAATTATTACATGTTTAATCTCATATTTTTGTATTGGAGATGTGTTCTATAATGTCTCATATATATATATTAGTGTAGAGAGTGAGTTCTTGATATATTATGTTATATACTTGTGTTCTTTTGTCTCAAACTACCTAAATCCGTCATGATTTTTATCCACGTTTTTAATTTCAGCCCTAACTTAGAAATGTCATAACTTCTAGCTCAAAGCTCGGTTTAATCTTCCGTTTTTTTTAAAAGAAGCGTATTGAAGTTAGCTTTCCAAAAACATGTATTAATAGGCCTAATTCTTTCTGTAACTTTCTGGAGAATTATTTGAGTGTCAGCTATACGAAAGACAAACGCGTTCTCGGTGTTTTCGCGATTCCGGGAGTTTCCGGAAACGAAAACGCGATCCGTTTGAAGTTTCGGAAAGCTAACACATAGATCTATAACATACTTTAATCCTAGATTTTAATTCATGCTGAGATGGTACAGTATTGATTATTAGTAGGAGTTACTATTCGGCATATGCATTTTGTGCACCCTTGTGTGTAATATAATGTTCTATTTGATTTTAACCCATGTTAATGTATATACATTATGTAATTAAATAGAGAATGCAAGCATAAGTAAATGGTTAAATAAATGATGTATGAGGTGTATGTATCCTATCTAATGTAAGCATGCATAAGTATGGATTGTAATGAATATGTAGGTTCCATAGTATGTAATATATGGTGCATATAGTGGTGCAAAAGAATAATGAATGATGAATGAATGCAAGCATGAATGTAATGTAATAATAGATGTAATGTATGCAATATACAAGTTAATGAGATGTAATGTTCTATGTTAACACAAATCCTATATTACCTCATGTACCCCCTTACACTATGTTGACACTATCACACTTGACACATTGTTCACTTACACTTTGACACTCTTTGATATGTATACACTATGTATGCCCATTTAACCCTCACTTGCCCCTTTGCCATGTTCAGATACACACACATAGCCTCTTAAATAAGTATTTATGAATATAGTTAACTTAGCTATGTATGTATATTATATATATGTTAGCATATTGTGTTGTAATATATAAGTTTATATAACCATTTGAAATGCCATGATTATAGACCTAATGTTGAATACCAATATATGCATGTGTATATATGTGTAGACATATATAGCTTAAAGTAATAGATTACCTAGTGTATATCCAATGTGAATTCTTGCATATTTGAGTATTGAATAATTGCATACTATATAGAGTTGGATGTATGTTGGCTTGTATAGCCTTGTATTGATGTGTGCTTGCTAGGATAGTCTTGGTTAGGCCTAGTAAGACTTACTGGGTTAGGACATAACCTAGTTTGACCTAATTTGACTAGTGCAGTTGACCAGAGTTGACCAAGGGTTGACTTTGGCCTAGTTTGACCTAGATTCATGTAGAATGCATTGTAGTACTTTATATTACCCTTCTGGACATGTTGTGACTTGTGCTGTTCTAATTAGGAGCCAAACACCTTGTAACCTGTGTTGCTTTAAATAGGACTCTGTGGCTTCAGTTGGACCCCCTATACTTATCAGCTGTTCAGGTTATCGAGGCGAGTACATTCTCTGATCATTTCATATCCTGCTTAGAATTATTTCCTGCAGTAGATTACTTTACTTGTACTATCACGTTGGTCACACGGATTGGTACTATATGGATCCCTTCTTGAGATGTTATCCTTAGGGAGCATCGGGTACTACATGTTCTGTGCGTTTCACTTACATGACGTATCATATGCTTCATTGGTTCTTTGATCACTTACGATATATACTCTTATGATCGTAGAGTCTTCCTAGAATCCTTATCCCATTTATGGGACTACTATGTATCACCTTCGGGGTCTATTACCTTCGGGGTCTATTACCTTCGGGGTCTATTACCTTCGGGGTCTATCACCTTCGGGGTCTTATCACCTTCGGGGTCTACCACCCTTCGGGGGCTGTTACATAGCATCATATAACATAACCTGGTTGGATCCTTGTGTATTGATTGGGGGTACGGGGGAGTATAAATAGCCATGTGAACAATTCCAAAGTAGAATAGCCATGTACGCCTCTTTAGTATAGCCATGTACAATCAAGCCGTTCACATGTCGACTTTGTGCTCTAAATCACTAGTCACTGGTAGCTCTTTATTTATAGTAGATATTTCTATTACAGCTCTCTCTCTGTTTATATACAGCATTTCTTTCAGTACCTGTATCTTACTTTACTGCATGATTATATTTTCTAACCTGCTATGAACTGTTGAGATGTAATGTGCTCGCTCCTGTCCTTTCTGGACCTGTTGATAAATTTTACAGATGGCCTAGGATTGCCTGCTAGCCTAGAGGAGACACAGTAGAGGTTGTTTAGATAGTTATTTCATTTTGTCTGGAGTTGTATTTACTTTGTGGATTACTGTATTTGAGTTTTGAGATGTATTTCTGGGTTTATGTATCTTAGACACTTAGACTTCTATCTCCTGTATCTCTTTTGGATTTCATGTTTTATCTATCTTTATCATGCTCTACCGTAGATGTGATTGAGACTGTATCTGCTATGTCACCCCCATTCGGGGAGTATAAACTGTTTAGTCTTATACTGTTAGATGCATTGAGACCTAGGACAGCGTTCTACCGTCGACACTGCGGCGTAGGCTGGGCGTTGTTACGTTCTCGTGCCCTAACTCTAGGGTGCGGGTCGTGACAACATTCGTGCCGAAGCACGTGTCCTTGCTATAGCCAAATCTTACGCTCTATAATGGTGTTGCAACCGTGCATACCTAACCCGTGCCGATTCATTGCTGGCGTGCGCCGATTTAAGGCTGGCGCTTGCTATAATACGTTCATCCCGTGCCGATACATTGCTGGTACACGTTGATTCAAGGTTAGCGTTTGAGGAACTACACCATGTTAACTCAACGCGTGTCGTGCTTGTACTATCACTAATTCGAATGACACCGTACATGAGGATTGCCGCGTAGCACACCAACTTATCAATATGAAAGGTCACTAGCAATATCAAGCTATCTTGGACTTGGCTAAGGATAGACGGCGATCACCCAACGGGTAGCTAGCCCGTGGAAGCCACGAATCTCCTATGCGGTTTATCCAGCATCATACTTTAGCCAACTCGCTTCCCCCGGGAATGACATGATCTCGTGGCCCCAACGATCAAGTCAAGGAAGAACTACACCTTGTCGACAAGTTGTCCATGACCACGCACCTATGACATCATGTAGAATCGACGTAAATGCAAGGCCTACAGATGATACAAGTTTCTTTCTCTTCCTTAAACTACTTTATCCAAGTCCATACTTTCCATTCTTCATGCGAGACTCCCAAGCCACGGGACCGGTCTCGGCGACCAACGGTCGAGTGTACTTTACATTCTTTGATAAATAGGGAACGACTATTGCGTAGCCTTCCAGATAGACCTGAACAAACGTGTTCCTTAGTATCCCATAGACCGTGGCATAATTATCCTTGAATCGACCGTAGCTCGTGCCTTAGACTGACTTGTGTTCTATGTGACACTATCGTCCAAGTCATACTTTATATGACGAGCCTTGAGATCGTGGGACTATGTGACTTGACAACCGCAGAAAATATGGGACAGTACTTGCTATAATTTCGATAGCCCAGCAAAACTCTTTCCTAACTTAATCGTGCAACAATTTGACGAGCAAAGACTATGCCAAGCCTCGCATCGTAGGAACGTGCCGTGCACACGTTCGTTGTGAACAACCAAGTTCTTTAGATGCCTAGACTTATGCCATAAACCGTACGATACAACTTAACCCGTGGGGCAAGCAAAGGCTATGCCAAGCCTTGGACGATGGGACCGTGCTTGCTTTATCAAGCATCTATACGTGCGATGCCTATGACTTAGGCTAAGTTCATAGCTTTGTGGCCAATTAGACCAACTTTTCTTCTCCCAAGCCACAAGAGGAAGGACTGAGTGTCATTTTTTGAAAGCACGACGTGCAACACTTCTAAGCCGACCATGGGACCTTTTCCATGTTCTAACTCAATCTGAACTGACTTGGGATTATTCTCTTAGTTATGTGGATTCGTCTCTTTTATTATCAAGGCTACTTGTGCATTTGAAAACTTTCGTTTTATTAATGTGAAGGCCATGTTGAGGCAAGTTCACCGATGCTACCCAACTGAGCGAGGTGTCGCCTCGACCGAGCGGGTCTTCGAGCAAGCCGTTACATGGCTAAGTTTGAACGTCGTCGGCGTTTCGATTCCTCCGATTGAGCTGAGCGGGACGGGGCATTACAACAACAACATTTGATTACTACCTCATGTGAATGGCATCGATCTTCGTTATGTGCAGTCACTGTTATACGAGGCGAGTCTTTGATCTTCCACTTTTGTAAGATAAGCTCGCAAATATCTGTTACATTAGAAGGAGAAGAAAAAGAAAAAGGCAGACTCGACCTGATTACATTAGGAATATGATTTTTATTCCTAAACTTTTGTGTTCCCTGCATGTATAGGGAACTACTGAGTTCATTGGTGCAAGTGAGCGGGTTCTTATTCTTGGAAACTTTTACTGTGCGCGAACTGGTGGTCGGTGCAGACTGTATCAAAGTCTCTTGGCACGCCAGATAGCTTGGTTTGGGAAGCTCTGCTCGGCGCCTATTGAGATAAGCACTTATATCAGTGTCTGACATTATTTGATTGTCAGTCTGTGACACTTTCAGTTTTTCTTGTTCAGTCCTTGATATGCACAAGATGGGGAAATCATGGCATGGACCTGATTGGCATAGAGCAGTTTAGCGTGAACCTGTTTGGTGCGGAGTAGGCAGAATGCCTTGTTGCTCTACGCACATTGGCATGGCGCGTTTGGCACGATTCCTATGGGTAGAAGAAGTTGCACCTTGAACATGACTTACATTCTTGGCATCGTTTTGATTTTCTTTGCCAAGAAATGTAGAGTTTCTGTCCAAAAGTGTTTGAGCACTGATCGGTGCAAAGACACAATCAAGTGTGTTTTCTACTAAGCCGAGGAGTGGGGAATAGCCATTGGATGCTTTCCTTTGATTTGGCATCAGCAGAAGTGATCGACGCCGATGTAGACCTCAAAGTCTAGATGGTGTGCGCCTTCCCATTCTTGGCAGCAGCAGTGGCACGATTGGCACCCCCGATGTCAATCATTTCTTCATAAGCCATTTGGTCGAATTCCACGACCAAAGTCTCCTGCATCGTGTCGACCGACGTAACATCGCATTGAGGTGCCACTTTCTCGTCAGAAGAGAAAGTCGTCCCCAGCAGAGTCGCCATTTTGTTTGCAAATAACAAAAGTTTCCTAAAGGAAACTTAAATACAAACTAAGAAAGAAAATACAAAGTATAATTTTGATTCTGGAGAAGTAGAAGTTAGGAATCTGATCAGAAGACGATCACTTTATCCCTTGGACGATGCGATGTGGGAGAAGAAAATCTCTTGAACTTACTGCAGAAGCGATAGAGAATTGCCGAGAATTCTTGCCAGAAGTCGATAAGTGCCGATCCCTTAAGAAGTGATTTTGGAACTCTATTTATAGGGTTTGGGATAACTGTAAGACAGTTACAATGATTGGCACATAGTACAAAGGTACACTGATTGTGCACTAATTTGTGCACCATGTATCGTTTAATCCATTAGTGCGAATGGTTAACTTAACTGCATGGGACGTGTTGCTTTTTGTAAGAGAAAGGTGCATGGTCTTGAGCAGTGTTGTGTGCACGTTCTTCGAGATTAGTGGCATGCGCTCCACGTCATCTTTAACTACTTCAAGATGTTAATTGTGGTTGATCTGTGCCAGTTTGATGAATAACACATTCTGTTGATTGGTACTAAACAGTAAATGGCACTGTGTATTGAGTCCGTAAAATGTTTATCAATTCGCGCCATTGGGTAGTTAGTACTGAGAAACTGATTGATAGTTATCATCATGACAAATCTTTCTAAAATGACGTGAGATTTGGCTTCTTGAGGAAAATTGGCACATGGTTGTATTTTGTTGTATGGTGCTATCTGATGATCAGTGCGACCCAGCTTTGGCACGGAGTATCTGACAAAATCGTTCTTGAGTGCTACACATGCATAACTCGAGAAGAGGATCATCTCGACTGTCGTGCTGTCAGTCATCATGACTGATGATTTGCCTTCTTGGAGAAGCTTTGCTGGTGCTATCTGATAGATGACGCCATTTAATAGATACCGTTGCGTGCTAACTGTAAATGGCACGTCGCTCTCTGTTGAATTTTTTTTAGCTTCTACACGGAACCTTCATCAATCAAGCTAAAGTACAAGAAGGACTTGGTAAAGAAGTTTGACTACGAGAATGCAAAGCCTATTGGGACCCCTATGTCTACATCAACCAAACTTGATCTTGAAGTATCAAATATTTTAAATTTTCTAAAGAAGATTAATACTATAAATTTATTGATTTAAAATTTCTGATAACTATCAAATATAGCTTAAATTATTTTGATAAAATTAACTATTCATTTAAACTATTATTGTAATCGATATTTGATTAAGATTGCATTGATTTAAATAAATAGTGAGATTTATCTATTGGGCTTTGCAAGATTCCTATCCTTATCTAACTAGGAATCTTCTCTACCTATTTAAGGAGAGCCTATATTCCATAACCACCATCACAAACATCCATCATCACACAACAACCATTGCCATCATCTTAGCCATATTTTGTGTCCCCGTGTCTGTGTCCATCATCTATCTTGTCACGGTATCAATCGTGCTGGTCTCGGGTCCGACCTGGGGTGTCTTTCTACTATTTTATTATTACATTACATTACAGCATATTCATGTCCGACAATTTTGGACACGAATCCTAATTTCCTCTGTCGTGTCCGATACCTTGGATACGACATAGTCATCTAACCAAAACCCTAGCCATACCGCAATTGCTCTTTCTGTCTTCCACAACCCTCATCTACAAACCACCACTGTCACGTGGCCCTACCGGACATCGCCACCAGACTCATCACCATAGGCACCACTATAGCCCATCTCCGTGTCCACCATGCGGATCCATAACCTTGAGTCGTCGCTCCACCACTTCCCGTTAACCCACCGTTATCACCGCACGAACCTCTCTCTTCTTCTCACAACCATCCCGGCCACCCCATGTTGGCAGTGACACCATAGGCGGATCACCAAACCACCACCTTCACCATCCCGAGCTATATACTTCGAGCCCTTTGCCTACGTCCCACAAGCTCCATCATCTCGTGGGCCTCATCGCTGCTCGTCCTGTCCGACACCCTCCTCCTGTTCGCATCCAACAGCTTCACAGCCTCTGACCACCACCGTGCTCCTCCATCCAAACCACTGCACATGCGGCCAATCGTAGCCCAAACTCGCATCCCTGTGCGCCACCCCGCTGGATCTATCTCTAGCCGACGATTGCTCCCTCTAGCACAGCCGTACCGAGTAGCCGAACTCGGTGAGAACCCCTCTGAGCTCTTCCATCCTTCTTCTCTCTCTCCCTCTTGAACTCCTTCCTCTTCTTCCCACTTCCTCCAGCTGCCGGAGCCCTTCCTCATGTGAGTTTCTGCTCCCCCGCTCCCCCTCATTTTCTCCGACCTATTCCACTCTCTCAAATTCTCTCTCCCCTTCCTTTGGTGTTAAGTATTTCTTTTGCTTTTGCTTTTATGGATTGGAGAAATGTATGGGCTGGGCCATGGACTTAAGGCCATAAGGAATTTTCTATCATTTTTATTTTATATTAATTTTGGGTTTTGATAATTGGGACGGAAAAAGGGCTAAGTTTTATTAATAATTATAATTTAAATTACAAGTTGGGGTGTAAGCCTTTGATCCAAATTATGTTTTGGGCTTATATATATATATATATATATATATAAAAAAAAAAAAAAAATATATATATATATATATATATATATATATATATATATATATATATATTTGGAATAGAGAATATTATAAGCAAAAGCCCAAAAAAAGTATACAATACAAAATATAAACGACTACGTCCTTGTCCTTCACTGTAAGTTAAGGCTAACGAAACAAAAACCCGTAGCAACTCCCTTAATTCCGCCTCAGCATGCTGCGATCCGCGACACCAAATCATCCTCGACCCTGTTACCGTCCCTGTTTTCGGCCCAAACCCTTAAAAATTGCCTCACTACCTCTCTCACTGTTGGGTGAGAGAGAAGGACTTGTCTTGATATCTATGCTTATTCCTGTTATTCCAGAGGATCTAGACAATGGCGGAGGCTAAGCATGTGAGGATTCGATCTTTCGATTAATCCCGCTACTCGTAGAGACGAGCAAATAGGTTTCGACCCCTAAAGCTGATACTCTACGCGATCTAGAACCTCTCCTACACCTGAGAAGCCACATGACCGAAAGAGAAAATGTGGTCTGTGGTTTCGACCTTTGGCTCCTCGCAACAATGGCATTTGGACACAAGGGTCGTACCGAAAGACCGAATAATGTCATCAGATGGGATCTTGAGACGTATCACCCGTCAAAGAGCATAGACCATTTACTGGAATCATGTTGTCCTAGACCGGAAATGGGACCTAAAAACCTTCCAATGCATGTCGAGTACTTCTCCAAGCCGACTTGGTGGAGAAGGGGAGGAGGTCCACCTGAGAATGTCTTCTCGATCTGAAATGCTCCACCCTCCCTCTATAATTCCCCTTGTTGCCTCTTCTACTAAGAACTGCTGGACGAGGTGGAACTTCCAGCCTTGAGGTTCCTCCCACAGTTGGTTGATCTTCAAGACTTCTTTTTGGAGTAGGATAAGCTTGTGCGGCCCCGTCTGGTCCAGTTCCATCGGAAGACGTCCGCCTCTCCCTTGTCGACTTCCAGTTTGATGAACTGCTCCCCTCGTTCCTGCCCTTGCAGACACCTACGCCAAATGTGCAACGCTGAGCTATTCGCAACGGCGATGGAAGGGTACACGCGGGGGAGTACTTAGCTCTCGTAAGATCCGTCCAGAAAGAGTGAATGGTACGAATCTTCAACCAAAGCGTTACTCCCAACGCCGCCTCGAAATCTCGCAGGCTGTGGATACCCATGCCACCTTCCTCAGTAGGCTTATCCACCTTCATCCAGCTAGCCCATCTCCGCCTCCCCACGTCAGAGTGATGCCCCCACAGGAAGCTACTGAACGAGTCTTCGATGGCATCTTGGACCTTGCAAGGTGGGCTATAGACAGATAGGAGGTACACCAGCATTGACTCTAGGACGTGTCTTATTAGCGTGAGCCTCCCGCCCAGTGAAAGGAGGCTCTCGTGCCAGCCTCCAATCTTTCGTTGTATCTTGGAGATGAGTGGTTCGAACAACGTTGCGCTCCTCCTTCCGTATGAGATAGGGCAACCCAAGTATAAGAAAGGCGGGACTTCAGCAGGAAAACCAGAAGCCAAAGAGAGTTCAAGTCTCGAACGAGCAGCGGTGGAGTCGTGGACATACAAGTGGCTCTTACAGGAGCTAATGTGCTTTCCGAAAACCTGCGCGTATCTCTTGAGCACTCTACCGATCTTCTGAACCGTGTTCCTATCATCGGATGAGAACATGATGATATCGTCAGCGTATGCTAGATGCGAGATCAGAGGGCACCCAATGGTGGTGAAGAACCGATTATAGTTGGAAAAGAATCCCAGCTTGACGATCTTTCTGCTAAGAGCCTCCGCCACAATAATGAATAGAGACACCGAGAGATGTTCTCCCTACTGAACTCCTTGGTGGGATTTGAATAAACCGGTGGGAGCACCGTTGATATTGATGGAGAACTACGAATTTCTGACCGAACGCGATAGTGTGTCAATCCCACTCTCAGAGAAGCTGAACTGCCGGAGGACCCTAGAAAAGAATTTCCAGTCCAAGCGGTCATAAGCTTTCTCCATGTCCAGTTTTGCCGCTATGTTACCTCCTCTGTTCTTGCTTTCCATCTTGGTTATAAGCTTTTGAGCCATAGTATCTTGTCTGCGATGCTTCTGTCTCTGACAAGCAGCTTTAATCTTTAGAAATGATCCTAGAAAGGTGCGAGGACATCCTTTGGCGATCACCTTCGCGAACACTTTATTTATGTAGTTGCATACGCTGATCGGTCTGAAGTCCGCAAAGGATGCGGGATTATTAGACTTGGGAATGAGAATGAGGACGGCGCTCGAAATGTCTCTTGGATAGGTTGAACTCTCCATGAAAGATGATACTGCATCTACTATGTTGTAGCGAAGAATCTCCCAGCAAGCTTCGAAGAAACCCTCCAGAGAATTCGTCTGGACCTGGCACGTTGTTGTTGTTTAAAGCTTTCACCGCAGCGTGCACCTCGTTCTCGTCAGCCGAAAGGATGAGGTTGTCTTCGGCCTTGATCAGCTCAGGAATGGTGTCTAGGAAGTCGTTGTCCTCCCCAATCTCTTCTTTGGCGTATAGATCAATAAAATATTCTTCTACCACCTTCACAATGTCCCCTTACTCCCTGACAGTGATACTCGCCTTATTCTGAATGCTGTGAAAGAACAGTTGACTTCTCTTCTAGCGTACGCAAGCGTAAAAGTATCTAGAGTTACTATCTCCCTCCAAATCTAACTTAATTCTTGATTTCTGCCTCCAAAATTTAGTCTCTATCTCGATGGCCCACTTTAATCTAGCTCTGGCTTCATTCATCGCTGCCTGCTGGGAGGGAAGACCCCCTATCGAATTCGTCTTCCACCCGAGCGACCTCTTCCTCTATCCGCTTAAGGTTCTAGAAAAGATCGCCGAAAGTGCGGCAGCTCCAAAGGGCGAGAGAGTTCCGAATAGCCTTGAGGCGCCTCGCTACCCGGATGAGAGGGTTGACACGGTGAACTTCATTCCATACATCTCCGTCCACATTGCAGAAATATTGGTGACTAGTCCAAAAGTAGTTTTAAAATTTAAAGCTCTTGTGCATGATGGGCTTGTGAATGGTAGCATCGAAGAGAAGTAGGGCGTGATCAGTACCAAGTCTCTCATACTGGTGCCCACTACCAAGTCTCTCCAATATTGATTCACTAGATTCCTGTCGAGGCAGGAATTCTATCTGCATTCATCTTTCTATGAGTTGGTCCACGTAAACGTGCTCCCCCTAACTGCCATAGTCGATACGTGGGCGTTAAAAATGAATTAGTTAAATTCGAACATAGAGCCAGAGGAGGGCAGAGGCCTCCCGACTTCTCTTCCATTGAAGCAATGGCATTGAAGTCGCAGCCGCGAATCCACGGGAGATTCGGATATCTGTTCTGCAGATCATGGAGCTCCTCCTTTAGAAGCCTGCTGAGCCACTTTGTGCTGCCGCCGTGCACGATCGAGAGAAGAATTTTCTTCTTAATTGGATGATGATTGAATACCAGAGCCCAATTTGAGCTTGTATTGGTCGATCATCTGCTCGGATATCTTCGCTTCAATCACGACGAGAATAGAGAACCGATGAATCTTTTTGAGCACTTTGAGCCGGGAGAGAGTTTGTTTGTTGTCTAACCCTCTCATGTTCCAAATCAAAATCTTCATATATTATCTGTCTAACATTGCTTCTTGTAGTTGTGACCAATTTTGTGGCCGATCTTAGTGTCACAACCGCTGCCAGTAGCTTAGTAGCGGCCAGAATGAACTGTTGCTTTTTACCCTTCTCTTTGTTGGCTGCACTCACTTTAGCGGGGACAACGGTGTGATATCCATCTAGGCAGTACTCATCCTCTAATTCGACTCCCTTGCCTAGAACTTCTTCGTCGGAATCCTCCACATTCAAGGGGTCGACGGTCTAGACTGGCTCAGCAGCCCTACTGCTTTTTCCTGCTTCCTGCTCTCTGCTAGCCTCATGAGGAGAGCCTGAGACCTCTGCTCCTATTGCTAATGGGGCTAGCACCGGGTCGAAGATCACCATCCGCCGGTCTAACTCGGCCGAAAGGGAAGGGAGCAAAGGAGTGGAAGTAAGCCTCATGAGCAATCTGAATTGTAGAGAAGACAACACCGGACTGAGCCAAGGCACACTGTCTCCACGAGGAATAGAGAGGCCCTCTGTGGAGGACTCAATAATGGTGCTCTATACTCCAACCTTTATTTTTCGATGTCCTCTGGCACGAGTCCTAATTAAGCATCTCCGCATCGGAGGAATCCCCTACCGCTGGCCTTGGGGAAACACTAGGCTCCGCCGTGACCCCACAGGTGCTCCGCCTGTTATAGGAGCGAATCGAATGGCCTTGATGTAAGCAGTGAGAATAGAAAACAAGAGTCTTCTCATACTTCAGATCCTGCTAAGTGCTGATGCCTCGAGCCTAGTTTAGTCTCAACCGGGGGCGAGTGGTTTTTTGGTGTCAAACTCTACTAGGACACGCGTGATGCTTGGTCGTACGAGAGTATCCGTGGCACGGTCGATCAACAATGGATTCCTCAAACACCTAGCCACATAGAAAAGAGCACTCTCCTGGAAGAGGTGCAGCAGCAGACCGGGAAGGGACACCCAAATAGACGCTACAGGAGATTTGTTCTCCCTAGAGAAATCTGGCAACCATCGGAAGATCCGCATCGGCGTGTCTGCTACCATCCACAAGTCTCTACAGCGAATGCGGAGGAAATCTACTTCCAACTGCGGGCGGACGAGTAGATGCTTTTCGTCGAGGATGGGGTTCCTCCGCTGAAGAGTTTAGGCGGGGGTGTGGGGTGGAGGTCGTCGAGGGAGGCGAGGGGAAGGGCGGGTGGGGATGAGAAAGGGGCTGAGCATGGAGGGGTCGGTCGAGGTGAGTGGGGGGTTCAGGATTGGGGGGAGGTAAAGAAATGGAGTGGTCGAGGGTGACCGGCGCTGAAGAAGCAGAAAAAGAGGGGAGTGAATGAACATCGGCTATGGTGGGTGCATGAGACGTGGTCGGAGCCGATACACATGGTACACACTACTCAATGACATTACCTTCATATCCTAGTATACCCTCACCTATGGGTATACTAAAATATAACTTGAGATTACGATACACACTACTCAATGACATTACCTATGTATCTAAGATACTAACTACTTTCTATAACTAAACTTCAAGTATACTCTTAGCGATACCTAGCTAGCATTTACCTACATATCACCTTAATTCTAGGTATTTGTGTATCATGTGGATATCATGTACCATGGTACACAATATCACATTGATACTCTCTTGTATCTTGACACTAGGATACAGTTTCAAATACCCATGACACTAACTATACTTGACACTAGGATATAGTTTCAAATACACATTGATACTCTCTTTTATCTTGACCGAGTGCTAATTTAAAATACACTTAAAAACTTTTCAAATTAAAAGACACAAAACTTAGACACTTTCAATTTAAAATACACCGAAGACACAATTTTTTTATTCATATAGATATTGTTACAAATTAAAGAAAAAATTTATAATAACTACAAACACTATAACCTAAATTTTCGTTCCAAGACTTATCAATATCATTTCTAATACCGTGTCCTGATTACTTATGTCCAAATCATGTCCATTTTGTGTGTCCATGTCACTATATCCTGAAATACATAACCAATTCCTAATTATATCACAATAGAAATAATTTTTCATGTCAAACTCAAAGAGAAGAAGGTATGTGTGTCCGTATCCAACTCAAACATGTCTATGTCAGTGTGTGTGCGTGTCTATGTCAGTATGTGTCTGTGAAAGTGTGTGTCATGTTAGTGTCATGTTAGTGTGCTTGTGTGTGTTATGTCGTGTCGTGTCGGCGTTTGTGCTATAAGAAAGGGGGGTTAGGATTTACCGAGACCGAGGGGGTTGATCGGGGAGGGGGTCGTCGGAGCGGAGAACCGAAGGCGGAGACGAAGGAGCACTTGTGCCGCCGGAGGGGGGGTCATGGCGGAGGGGGGCTGCAGACGGCGGAGGGGGGCTAGAGGCGGAGGCGACTGGAGGTCGAGGGAGGGAGAGGAGGGTTCAGAAATTTGGGGGCTCGATTGAGTGCGGGGGGGGGGGGGGGGGGGGGGGGGGGGGGGGGGGGAAGAAAACCCGATGCCCTATATTAAAAAAGCGAGGTCTCAAACAGACATCACTAAACATCACCATTATTTAATATACGATTACATATAAATGTGGGAGTCTCTAAACGTTGCTAATATAAAAATATAGCGACATTTACCGACTACTGTGCGACATTATCTTTCATAGAATTAAAGCTGGTCGGTAGATGTCGCTCGATGTCGCAAATAGTGTCGTATTGCGACGTCATTTATAGACATCGCTAATATGCAAAATATTGGCGATGTCTGCTTTCGGGGTCGCTAATTTCGTTGCTGATTTGACTTATTTTGGTAGTATGCACACTTCTCCAAATTTGGTGTTCTTCTCCAAATTGATTCTATCCCTCCACAAATTTCTTCCAAATCATTCTCCATCCTTCTCAACAATCACTTATGGAGCCTAGGAGCTGGGGGAGGCAAGGAGCACTAGGAGAGAAAGCTTTGGCTAGGAGCTTGTGTCCAAATCATGTCTAAATAGTATCTACCGAGCTTTGCATTGGGAATCCATCTCCGAATAGGGTTACATCTAATTTCCCTTCTTTCTAGACTATAATTGTGCATTTTAATCATTAGAAATCCACCCATGGAGTATGACTACCTATAGGAAGAAGAACTAGGCTCTAATAACCCTTTATGTGGAAGTTACATTGAGTTTTTGCATCATTTTGGAGAAAATCAGAGAATGGTGCACCAAGTGTTTGTCATATGGTTTATTAGATCTATCTAGACTTATTTTTGTTGTGTGTGGCTAGATACGTTTCCACAATTGTATATGAGTAGGCTGTATCATGACACGCTATGATACAGAGTCATTTTGGAGTTTTTTTCCTATGACACTTGTGACACACATACCATATTCTCCATGACACATTGTATTGGCTAGATATTGTTCTAATTAGACAGGCTCATGTGATTTGGTTAGGTTCGAAAAATGTTTGGTATAGATATTTTGGACGTATCACAAGAGTATCAGAGTATTGGTGCGATACTAGTGTGGTGCACACCAAGTGTTTGGCTCTATGCATTATATGAGTGTCATATGTGTCGAGTGTGGGGCATATAAATATATATATATATATATATATATATATATATATATATATATATTTTATATATATATATATATATATATATATATATATATATATATATATATATATATATACATATATATATGGAAGCGGATCAAAAGCCCCCCTTATAAAATCCCGTAAAAAAAACCCCT
This sequence comes from Iris pallida, assembly GCA_029216955.1. Classification (NCBI taxonomy): domain Eukaryota; kingdom Viridiplantae; phylum Streptophyta; class Magnoliopsida; order Asparagales; family Iridaceae; genus Iris; species Iris pallida. The sequence continues at coordinate 5,232,585 of JANAVB010035617.1, forward strand.
CACTCTAATCCCTAATTTACTGTTAATATTAATGTTAATGTTAATATTAATGTTAATATTAACATTAAATACTAAAATTAACATTAAACCTAACATTAAAATTAATATTAACATTAACATTAATATTAATATTAACATTAACATTAACATTAACATTAATATAAAAAAAAATTAATATTAACATTAACATTAATATTAACATTAATATTAACATTAACATTAATTTTAACATTTATATTAACATTAATATTACGAATTAGAGTGAGGGAGTTTTTTAGGGGGTTTTCTAAGGGGGACTTTTGATCCGCTCCCTATATATATATATATATATATATATATATATATATATATATATATATATATATATATATATATATATATATATATATATATATATATATATAGGGATACCCACACACACACACACACACACACATATATATATATATATATATATATATATATATATATATATATATATATATATATATATATATATATAGGGACACACACACACACACACACACACACACACACACACACATATATATATATATATAGGGACACACACACACACACACACACACACACACACACACACACATATATATATATATATATATATATATATATATATATATATATATATATATATATATATATATATAAATATATATATATATATATATATATATATATAGATATATATATATAGGAAAATATATATATATAGGGAAATATAAATATATATTTCCCTATATATATATATAGGGAAATATATATTTATATTTCCCTATATATATATTTTCCTATATATATATATATATATATATATATATATATATATATATATATATATATATATATATATATCACACACACACCACACACATATATATATATATATATATATATATATATATATATATATATATATGTATATATATATATATATATATATATATATATATATATATATATATATATATATATATATTATATATATAGGGAAATATATATTTATATTTCCCTATATATATATTTTCCTATATATATATATATATATATATATATATATATATATATATAGGGAAATATATAAATATTTTCCTATATATATATATATATATATATATATATATATATATATATATATATATATATAAAATATAGACATAAAATATATATATATATATGTGTGTATATATATATATATATATATATATATATATATATATATATATATATATATATATATATATATATATATATAATATAGACATAAATATATATATATATATATATATATATATATATATATATATATATATATATATATAAAATATAGACATAAATATATATATATATATATATATATATATATATATATATATATATATATATATATATATATATATATATATATATATATATATATATATATATATATATATATATATATATATATACATAGAAATGTGTGTGTATAGTAGTAGTAGTGTGTGGTGTATAGGTTAGGAAACATATACTTGATCTTGTGACTGTCACATGTATCATGGTGTGTAGTGTGTGTAGTAGAGAAAGAAAAAGGGGGTGCACTGCTTGGTAGCTGAGAGTAGTAGCATATAGAAACAACAGCATTTGCTAGCTGCATTAGGAGTTAGAATACAGTGAAGGCACCAATCATTTGAGCTAGGATCAAAGCACTTGCAGCAGCAGTTGCTCACACTAGCTAGCAGAAATAGCATTGGCATTAGCAGGGCAATAGAAACAGTTGGAATCCACTATAGAAAAATGCAAGTTTTTATACGAAGTCCTTGCAACTTCTATAACGCGAGCTTTGATCCGAAGCAGTCGACTAACTTCAATTATGAAGTGTCTATCTTCAATCAAGCCTCTGATTACAATCACTCTGAAACTTCTAGACCGTACCGCCCTGGCAAATCGACTAGAGGATTGTAACTGACTTGGAATTTAAAAATGAAAACTTAGAAGGCTTTGGAAGATCGTTGTAGTCTTAGAGAGAAGAGAGAATGAATTGGTGTGTTGAAATAGTAAAAATTCTTCTCTATTTTTAGGTTTTCCAAAGGAAGAATTTGGGCAGAATTCTTTGAGAGAATCTCAACAGATAGTCGTTACATCCTTAACTGCAGGGAGACTGGGTTTAAAAGCCAACGTTCCACTAACCAAACTCTGGCCGAATTTGGGCCAAGCTCGGTCTGAATTCTGTTGATCCAGAATTAGTTTGGTTAGGGTTTTGCAAATCGGGTTTTGGGCTTTTTGAGAAGCCAAGCAGTTAAGAAGTAGTTTGGACTTTTATAAGTGAGTTTGTTTTAAAAAACGAAAGGTATTTTTGAAAATATTTTTGGGCATACTATTTGCTGGTACGACTTGGTGTATATTGTATTTCTAGACTCAATAAATTATAAAAATATATTGATAATAAAAATACAGACTCAATGGCAAAATGGTTTCAAGTCTTGAACGGTAACAGTAGTAATTTGAGCATATCGTCCACGTATCCCTTATATCGAGACAGGATTAGATCAATTATTAAAATCGGGTTTGACCATGACCAATGGGCCAACACCCAGGTGGCATCCGGGTCGGAGGTTCCTCTCGGGCCTATGTCGGATTCAGCCCATCTTACATGGTTGGTGTAGGGAGCCTGGCGGGGCAACCTCACTGCCCAGAGTTCCCCAACCACACCATTACCTGTCTCTCGCACGACCATTTGTGGGTCTAGACTGTTCGGATTCATTCCCTCATACTCTGCTCGTAACTCCTAGCCTCATAGAGATTTCAACTTTACTCTCAAGACCTCCGCAGCTCTATTTATCAATTTACCCATTATAACCAGTTTTCTGCTTAAGACCATACAGGGACTCAGTTCTTCCGACATCATACTGCAGTTACCACCCACGATTCCCCTTCGAATTGACTCTGGTGGAAGCCGTCGATGGGCGAATGAGGTTGAGTTCGAAGATGGAGAGCTCAACGAGGATCTTACACAGGCTCTCTCGGTTGGGTTAGGGGGGACATTTGCCTGGGCTATTTTGGCAAGTGGTTTGGCTTTATCGTTTCCCACTATCATGGTTCCTGTCCATGGGGGACTGGCCCAGAATTATAAGTCCAAGCGGGGCTTGCCTTCCATTAACGAGTTGTCTCACTTCTCATTCCCTCTGTCGACAATGGAAGACGTCGTAGGTAGCTTCGAGAAGGTTGGAAAAACCCCGAGACCGAAGAACCTCTTCAGAGCAGCCCTACAGCGGTGCATGAAACTACGATCCTCTTCCTCCTTCCGTGCCAAATCTAGGGCAAAATCCTTAAAACTCGGTGACAACCGAGCCTAATTAGAGTAGACTTTTCCTTCTTTGTCTGGTGTAGGCGATATTTTTTATTTTGGTCATTTGGACCTTTTAGTTATCATGACCATGTGTATGTGTGTGTGCTTATGTGTGTGTGGTGGTGGGTGGCTGGGTGGGGGTGGGGGTGGGGGGGTAGTTATGGAGATGGCACCTTAGAAAGTTTTCTAAGAGGTATCCACAAGTCAATTTTCAATTGGACTCTAATGCTCCCGTGCATTGCGCAAAATCTCAAATAAATATAAATAAAAAAAGTTTCACGATAAATCAAAAGCCATGGATACGGTAATTTGTAAAGTTTACTGAAACATGCAACAGTAGGGGTAGGGAATATCAACCTGAGTTCTACCAAAAATTAAAATATAAAAAACAACAATTGATAATAAAATAGTACCATCACTACAAAAAAAGTATCTTTTTGGGACGACACTATAAGGAACACAAGTCTAAAACGTCCTAAAAGTATAGTTCTAGGGACGGCTATATTTTTAGTAACAAAAAGTTGTATTTTTTTGGGACAGATTGTGAAAATGGATCACTATTTGGGACTAATAAAAGTTTTTGTTCCAAATAATACACATTTCAGTCCCAAATAGGTCGGCGGGAATACCACACATTTGGCGGCTAATTGCCAAATTTTATGGGGGAAAAGTTTACCTCCATATGTTTTCATCTTAACCGTTCGATCGGATGGCTTAATCTAGACCGTCCATCCCAAAACTTTCTGAACTTAGTAGATCAAAACTTTCAGAACTCAATATCAAAATAACCTAAATCTCTCTCTCTCTTTTCGATCAAAAACTGGATGCTGCTGCTTTCTCTCTCTCTGACCTAGGTGCTCCAGTACCTACTCCATGAAGCAGGACGCCGACTCGACGCTGGCGCTGACGGCCCACGGAAAGTCACGATGGAGCCGGGCCATCCTCTCTGATCGCCACCTCCCCCGGTGCCGCGTCCTCCTCAAGACGGCCTTCGCCAGTAGGCGGCGCAGGCCCCCGACCAAGAAAGCTCAGCATCATAGGTCAATGGTCTAGGTTTGGGCTCCTATATTGATTTTGTGGGTTTTTCCTCTAAGTATTGCTCATTTTAACCTCTAATTTCTTCATGTGTCTATAGAAAATTCAACATGAGGTTTGGGCTCCTACTTTATCGATGTTAACGTAAAAACTAGTCTAAATTATTGAGAAATTATAGTGTCGTACAACGTTAATTTTGAAATTTGGTTGTTGATTGCGAGTTTCTTGGCTCCTTAGGAAAATAACTCACTAGAAAGCCATGCTTGATGTTTTAAAATGTTTAACATGAAGGCTTACAAGCTATGCTACAATGGAAAAATTAAGATAATGACACCATACACACACACGAGTGGCATAGACTTTTATAGTGTGGTTTTCCTATATTTTTGTAGCTTCCAAGTTGTATGAAATATTTTGAATTTATTTAACCTGTCCAGTTTGCATGTTTCAATTACTAAATATTTATATAATCCCATTCCTATTATCGTGGATTAAAATTAATTGAATAATCTATTATGCTTAGGTAGGTGATATTTCACTATCAGATTATATTGGTGTGGTAAATGGGAAGCATTCTATATTTATTCCACATACTACTGGTTGATACTTTGTGAACCAAATACTAGTATCTATTCACTAACTTAACATGCTATAGTATCTATTCACTGACTTAACATGGGACTAGCTTTAAGCTGAATTCAGATTTCTAAACTAGTGGTTTTTTACCCTTTAAAGTCTTAGATTAGGTTTTTTACCCTTTAAAATTAAACACAAAACTGCCTCCCTTAATTTTTTTGACTTTTCCATGATACCAGAATCATATATTCGACACTATTGTACAAACATACTGTGTATTATGTACTAGATTTACCATATCATGATTAAAATATTAGAATAAATAGATTAGAAATTTGTTCAAGTTGTTAAATGTTAGTTGGTATTTCTTTGTCTATTTTTTCAATTTAGACACTTTACTGAATTTTTCAATTTTTTATACATTCCACTTTGACAAAGTACAATTGGCCAATTTATTTTCATGTTCCTTTGTGATCATGTTGTTTTTGCTTCTTCATTCGAGTTCTCTGATTTTGTAGATATCAGTTTTAGTGTCGTTGTGTGTGAGCCTTCCAGTGGCTGCCATATTTATCAGGGTCATAACAGGGGCCCAAACATAACTTTAGGTTCAGGTGCTATACTAATTCATGATCATATTCCAGCCTAAGAGATAGCATATGCTATGAGCGTTGGTCATATTGATGAGACTATGCTTTTAATTTCTGCTAACTATGTAAATCATTTACATTATCACATTTATCAAATCAATAAGCTCATTGTTATTTTTTTTTAGCTTGTTTGGGGTATTAGTTATGTCAGCCTAATCCCAATCCAATCTGACACGAGCATCTGTAAACTAGTATGGTATTAGTTAGGGAATGGCATGTGTTCCGTGTCTAAATAGGAACCCATACTCTATGTTGGCTACGCATACTCTAATATTAGCTTAAAGAATAGCAACAAACCTGGAAAAGAAGAAATGAATGGGAGAAATGGTATACAACAACCATCCCATTGACTAATCGTCAAATGGCAGGATGTGGATCTTACATGTCACTAAACACAGGCATGTTTGGCCTATCAGAATTGCATTGGAAACCTTCGCAGAAGAGTTTCGCATTCATACTAACTGAATTTAACTAGTGTATTTTGATTTAGTGCAACTGAAGGATAAACAGGCAGAATCGAACACAACTTACCTACATATAAACTGTTTCTTTATACTAGTTTCTTGTTGAATCCAAATCCTAAGTGGAATCTACTTCCTACTGTGACATTAAAGCTTGCACCTGAAGATACTTTCTATTTCCGTCGAAGAAACCTGCATTCGACTCTGAAGCATCATCTGCCATCAAGGATGTTAGCTAGCAAATTCCCACACTTGGGCAGATTAGCATGAGAATATGGAACATACTGGGACATTTCATGTTGATTCAACTCGCCTGGCCTGTGAAAAATATCATTGACACCAAGAATGGGAGCTATGATTTGTGGACACATACGTAAGTTTCACACTTTTGCATGGACACTGGGTATCTGATAAGGTAACTCTTCAAAAGTTGGGCATGAGGACACTGCATTGCATATCTTTCTAACTATACATTTATCTGGCATGGATATTTATGTGGTCTAGTTTCTTATTTGTATATTGAAGAATATAATGAATTAAAAATAGGAAGAAGAATTGAAATACTATAGCACTTTGCCAATAGGGGCATAACAGTAACAATTCACCTTATGCAAATTTTGTAAGTTAAGAAATGTGAAGGTTGTATCTCCAAAAGAGTACCTAACAAGGATGAACATGTGAAAATCATGGATGATCTTTCCTTTACAAAGGCAATCAGGATGCAACACTAGACAAACATTTAAAGGATAGGTATATAATATATTAAATTTGTTTCAAATGAAACTAATACATCCAATATTAAACAAATAGCATTTAGGATGAGACATTCTATGCATACTTAAATTTATCTGAATAGTGAATACCCAAGAAGAACGTGGGAGAAATATAGTCCCAAGTATCAGAAAAAAGTTGAGAATTCTTACTCTTCTTTGGACTACAATTTGGGCACTTAGTAGCTATGGATACTAATACTCTTCCTTATCTCCTATGCTTGGCCCTTGCCAACTTACATTAACTTAACTCATCCCAGGTTGTATCCTCATATCTAGGATTTCTGTGTTTGAATACAGGTTCTAAAGGGCTTGTATTATGACTGTTTCTACCTGACATATCCATTGATTTATTGCAGTTAATATGGGGCAATATATGGGGTACCAGGGATTCATTCCAACTGAACTGAACCGCAAGGAGTTGAACATGAAATGGCTATATGGTAGGTAGGGTGACTGATTAGTAATCCAATTTGTTGTAGGAACCTAAAGAGACCTGGGCAGCCATGTTTATGGATTGTAAGGTGTTATAGAGGGTTACACTAAGGTTCCAGTTTCATGGTCAAATCATTGGCCACAACAGGCAGTCCCCTCTAACCTACATACTCGAGCCTAACATTTCTGATATTCAATGGGGCTTATTGACAAGCTCCTGTCTTGCCATGAAATCTCAATTTGGATGAATATCTATATGGTCTTAACTGTCTTGATATTGGATACTCAGGTCTTTAGTGTCCAGGAAGCCAACCATTATAATGGTTGTCAATGCAATTGTATTTGCACTTGCATCTATGCTACTGCCATTGCACAGACTTGCCAAGGCAAGTGCAGGCCATCACACTCACCTGGTTTCACCTTCTAACCTTCCTGTACAATCTTGGGTCTCCTAACATCCTACACATGCATTTCCACTTTTCCAGGTACATATTACCCAAAATGCCAGAACCTATCATTCTGAAAAGTGGTTGTCCCTGTGTTATGTTTGTACACAATGGTCAAGTGCCTTCCTTTTCCAACTCTCTGAACTTACCATAATGCTGATACTTCTTCTAAATTTCTGATACACAGACCTATAGTCTATATACCTAGAGTACTAACATACACACAAGTCAAGTTTTATCACCCAGACCTTTTAGGTACTGCAGCTAATGCATTTGGTTGGAATTTACACCTAGGTAGGCTAAACTGGTGTGGTATAATCCTATGTTCAGTCGGGTACATGATGCCAGGGTTACACTGTAGGTACAATGAGGCTATCGATTACCTATGTTCAGTCGGGTATCATGCTTGCTCCTTATATGGGTACCTGCCCTGTACAGTATCTACCCCATGTCTGGCATAGAGCCTACCTGTGCACAACCATATATATAGTAATAGGAGTAATACACAGATATTTGAAATCCTAATTATCTCAACTGGCTACACAGACTGTAAGGCCATATGGATATGGCCTCAGTGGTGAACCCCTTCGTTATATCCTGATACTCTTCCTATGGTTTGGTATTTCAGGTCCCTTCATGTCAGTTTCCTTTCCTAACATCAGCACTTACCAAACTATAGTGATTCCAGACTAGCATTCACATTTGATTCTTCTGTTTGCAACTCAGGAGTTGAAAAGAAGAAGCAGGTATGGTTATCTAACTGAATTTAAACAATGATCAAGTAGTGAACTTATGGAGAGCAATTTATATAACTCAGTCTTTAGCCATACACGCACTGGTTCAGTATTTTGGAAAACATGTGAAAATAGGGCAGACTTCAGAGATATGAATGCACATTTCTATTCTAGATTGATGGAACCAGAGCTCTAGTAATCAATAGGGATAATTGCTAATTTAACCAATCGTACAACATAGCCTGGTATGTGGAGTAGCGAGTACTACAACCTGAAAGACTCTGTTCATAGTGTGGACACTCGATACCTCACATGAATGCAGGAGACTCAAGATAAGGGGTTATGCAACTGTCCTATAATGTATGCTGTTATAGGCAATGACCCTGGATATACCTCCTCTGATACCTATCTCTGACCTCTTCCTACCCGGTATCAATCAAATACCAAAACCCACGAAGGAATACACCTTCTCAAAACCAGCCTGTCCTATAATGTATGCTGTTATGGCATTTGATTGCATGGAGTGGTCAATAATAATTCTACATGCTATTTTCTTACATATACAATTTTGGTTACATGCTATGAACTGGAGTTTTCCACGCATTTATGTTATGCATCATAGATGCATAGATGTTTCTTTGTGGCAAGTTAGCTTTCTAAATTTTCAAGTTATCCATATTATAGCCAATATGTAAGTAATCACTCTTCTGACATAGTCTGCCCCTCTATAGCTGATTGTTATACCCTGCTCTTCATCTATGTAATCAATTTACTTCTGACATAGTCTGCCCCTCTAATGTTCTACCAATGGTGAAGATGAATCAATCAATTGGATGTAGACAACAAATTTTAGAAGTGACAAGTGTCCAACAAATATAATTTTTAATTTGGGATAAGGGCTTTATTATTGTGATTTAAGAACCAGCCAGGGATTTACAAAGCTATAGCTTAATGAGAAGACTTGATACCACATTAAAGTTCAATTGACTTTACTTCCAACCTCCTATGCAACTCTAATGTCACATTAAAAGTTGATACAGGATATTATACGAATAAATTCATATAATATGAATGAATAGAAAAGTAAGAAGGTGTCAACAAGCTTCCATCAATAAGTAGTACTTGCCAAGAAAAAAAAAAGAAAATGACAAATCTGATCAATTATTCATTTAATAAAAAAATTGAGAACTATCCACATAGCTTTTACACAAGTAATACCATATCTCATATTGTTGATAACAATTTTTCAGTATAGGTAAGCTTCAGATACATAATGAAGTCAAGTTTAACGTACAAGGTGGCTTGTACTGCACTCCTACACTTAATCTCCCTACTCTTCCAACTAGCCATGCAGATACCGGAGTTTGACTAGATACTGAAAAGAACCATTTGTCAGACAATGCAATAGCTTAAATTAGAAACTAAATTAATGAGGAACAATACACACTGCATTCTGTGAAAATATATCTGAAAACAAAAAGATATCTATGTACAAGTTTTTAATTGCTTTCAGCAGTTGATGTCATCTAATAAGATAATGAGAAGACAATTTAAAACGAGATGTTCCATATATGTACCTTTCTCAACAGTGAGATTTAGATCTAATTTTGTCGTTCAACAATATAATAACAACGAACTCGTTAGAAAACAAGCTTCAACGCCAAATGTCTGAGAAGATGATATCAGTAGGCAGGGAATTCACAATAATTGTCTATGGTTAGTTGTGTAAAGGTAGATGAATGTCAAATCGAAAATGCTATGTATAGGATGTTTTGTGAACTAAAACTATCTTCTGGATTAAGTACAGTAAATTCCAAGCAGCATACTTTCAGTGGTCTAATATAACCATCTTGTTCATTACTGCACTTGCCATGCAACTTGATCTTAGCACAGCTACTGAACTGCCTTGCCCAAAACTAGCCATATACATAATGCAGCAATAAAGAGAAGTGGACATGTAGATAAAAATCAGATCGTTGCCTTAATTAAAAATTATATTTGTTGGACACTTGTCACTTCTAAAATTTGTTGTCTACATCCAATTGATTGATGCCAATCTCCTCAACCTTCTTGTACTCTATCGTGTAGCTTGTGGATATAATACATTGATGGGATCTAATATAACTTTGCAATTTTTGGTCAACACTCAACAATATTAGCTCATTGTGCCTCTTCCATTTGATATAATACATGTGTGTGCTAGTTTTGGCTTCTCACAACAGCCACCTGCGCTTGGTACCCTGCAAGGCAGTCTACTACTTTAAGGCATATTGTGACAGTACTTGAATAATCTCCAGGAATATTGCAAGTAGCAGGTAAAATGGAGACACAGTTGCCCAGATTCATGAAAGACATCATGTGTATTTTGCAGCAAAAGCTTCTGTTTAGAAGCATTAATCCACTATTAGGTGAATTATTCACTTCCAATTATTTAAAAATGCATATGTTACCGACTACTTGTTCTCTTACTTTGCTCGCTATTCTTTAGCTCATAATCTAAAAGTTTTGCTTGACCTTGTAAATAATATTTTGCCTTTCTAAGTTTTAGAGTTTTTCTTGTTTATGGATTGCAAATCAAGTCTCTTATAAGCTGTAAACATGCAAGATTGAATTGATTCAATGAGTATATGAAATATCAGCTTCCTTTGTGGATAGGAATATCATTTTGATCCTCCCAGGTTCAAACTTGGGAAGTATCAGCATTCAACTATTTTTTTAGTTTATTCATCAAGACATCATCTCACTAGAAACAATAAGCTTATATTATGTGCCCAGTCATTTGATTCAGATTGGCAGTTAGGAGAAGTAGATTGTGGTACACCTAGTGCACATTGCTGCCTGTTAGAATTGCATATGAACTTTTTGTTTGACTTGGCATCCACAGGTTCGCACACATAGGTCTTGCCATCGTAAAGCTTCTGGATATCCTTTTGGTATCCCGATCAAGTACTCAGTTTGGCATACCAGATAACTACTTGGTGCTTGGGGGATCAGTTGTGGGTGATGCAATCAATCAGTTCAAGTACTTCCCCTTGCCTCTTTGTCTATTTTTTTCCTTTACATTTAAGTTTGCTAAATTTACCTTTTTATTTTTAAGATTTAAATTGAATAACTTACATGATGTTTTCTGGCTTAACTATAGGTCATGTAATTAATATCTTACACTTCTTAACTAGTTATTGTTTTATTATTCTATCGGTCACTTTAGTTCCAACACTCTACTTGAAAGATTATAAATGAAAATCTGCTAGTTGCCTTGAACATATTGTCCAAAAGGAGAGCTAGAGAATACGATGCTAGTCTTTCTTAACATTGTGCATGAATGAACTGTCTTGTTTTATGCTAATCATTACAATACTTCCAGTCAAATGCATATCTTGTTTTATGACTCATCATTAGATAAAAAAATGTCCGCCTTTTAATTTATTAAGCCTGCTATTTGACAAATTTTAATTTTGCTAGTATCGAAAAAGAACTTCCTTTAGCTATTGTGCCAGTCCATCACGGCTTTGCTAAAAGAGAGTTAAGCAGATATCACAAGAAAGTACAAAAAAGAACTCAGACTACAAGCTAATAAAGCCCTTGGAATTGAAAGAACCATATCGATTTTTTCCCATTTTTGGACTTGAAGCTTCCCAATTTTTGGACTGAAGCTTGTTATTTGTAGTTCCCATTTTTTTCTAAGCAGGTCTGTACAGTTTGGAAGAACTGTTAGCAGGTCTGTACAGATGGATTGATCCTTTTGTTCTGTTTTAAACATTTACAAACTAATGTAGTCTAGTCTGTATAGTTTGGAAGAACTTGTCTTTCTTTTCTGGTAGTTTGTATACAGTTAGCAGTTTGCTAATATATTGGCATATCTTATTTCATTTGCAGGTCCTTCAAAAGCATTCTGGATATGCTAAAATGGTGGGCGACTATCTTGTGATGGGAAAAAAATTTGGGTTCATTTTTTTAGTTCATGTTGGATATACTTGAATGTTCAAAAACATAGTGTAGTGCTTAATGTTTTGGGTTCAGAATTTTGTATATACGTAATGGTGGAGACAATGGGATCATTTTGTAATGGTGGAGACAAGGGGTTCTTTGTAACTGATGGTGTGGGTGATGTTGTGTTTTGAATTTATTTTGGAAATGATGGTAAAGGATGCTTACTGTTAAGCTTTTTCGTTGTTTATCAATTGAACATATATAGTTATATATGGATTTTGTTGTCTTCTACTTAATGGTAAAGAATGCTTGATGTTGTTAAGCTTTTTTTTTTGTATTGGAACTCCGACACCTGGAGATACATCTGAGGACAATCATCATATGAATATGTTATGTGTGTATTTAAATGGTATGTTTTATAGCTGGAAGATACAAACGATAATTTCATAAGTATTACTTTTGGGACAGTTATGTAATTGTCCTAGATATAAATGACATCCTTTTGTGACGTTGGCAAATATTTCTAGGACGGATGATATTCGTCACAAACTCTTTTATTTTGGGACAGTTTAGTAAACCGTCGTAAACATATAATAATTCAAACTCTTTTGGTACGGTTAGATTTTTTGACCCTAAAACCAAATTAGGACGGTATTTTCTGTCCTAAAACTTTTTGCCACGCCACCCTAATAGCACAGTCACTTACCGTCCTAAAATTCGTCCCAAATTACAATTTGGGACTGATTTGAGCCTTTTTAAGACGAATTTTTGGCGTCCCAGAAAGACACTTTTTTTGTAGTGCATTTTATATCCAAATATCTAGAAGAAGATCAAAGGCATTCATGTCCAATAGCACAAGTCATCTCCCCCACATCTTTACTATTCTTCAACATCATGTTTTCTCTCCTCGACATTAGTGGTGCTCTTGTAAGGCTTCTTCATACTATGATGCTTCAGTTTCTTCGACATGCTTCCCTTTTCTTCTATCAACTTCTTTCTGACCCTTATAAGAATTGCTCTAAAATATGTTATGTATTTATTAATAATCATACAACTATATTTTGGCGATCAACAAAGCAAGGTTCAGTATCAACTTCCTCTAACCATGCAGAATTAATTGCACTCCATGAACCAACAAGAGAAAATGTGTGGTTGAGATCGATTATTCGTCATATACAAGTAACTTGTCAACTAACCACAGTTACAGATGAGCTGACAACAAATTCAAAGATGATGTGGTTTGTACTGCCCAAGTCTGAAAGGGATTCACCAAAGGAGATCGAACCAAGCACCTTCCACTAAAGTTATTTTATGCACACAACATCTAAATGACGAAAGTGATCGAAGTCAAACAAGTAAGATCAAATAAAAATTAACTGATTTGTTCATCAAGACACTACTAAACTCTACATTTCAGAAGTTGGCACACGAAATAGGCATGCGACGAATTAATCATCATACCAACTAGTTGTTACAGATCTATTATATCGAGGAGGAGTATGGCTTATAAAGAATTTTTTGAATTTTGTGCATTATACACTTTTTTCTAAACTATGATTTTTTTTCAACTAGATTTTTCTTAATAAAGTTTTAATAAGACAAAAAATGCGCATACACCACCAACTAATTAAAAATGAAAATCTAAGGGAAAGTGTTGTAAATATGGATGGTCCACCATAAGTACTTGGTCTCCGTAACCTGTCTTTTGGTTATCCATAACCTGTCTTTTATTCTTTCTTCTCTTAATTGTCATTACGACATTAACCTCCATTGTAAGCCTGTATAAAAGGCACTTCTCTAGTTGATTGATAAGTGAATAAAAAAATAATTTCCTCTATTTTTCTCTATCTCCAACTCTTTACTTTACTAGAATTCTCTATCATACTTTATAATATGTCTCTACTTTATATATATATATATATATATATATATATATATATATATATATATATATATATATAGAGAGAGAGAGAGATAGAGAAAGAGATGAGGGATCGGGATCCCACTGTTATGTATCCCTAATTTTTTTTCCTGATCACAGTCATTGGTTCTTATTTAAATCATCTAATCTTAAATGCTTAACTGTTGATTTGAACCATTAAAATCAAAGGTTAAGATTAAATGACTTAAACAAGATCCAAAGGTTGTGATATATATATATATATATACATATATATATATATATATATATATATATATATATATATATATATATATTGGAAGAATCGTAATAAGTGGAGATACAAAGCTTATTGTTTTGATGAAGGAAGCATGTTTACTGAGATATGCAGACAAGTTCGAAAAGCACTAAGGAATTGCCTTCGGTGCTCATGAAGTAATTTTGAGGTCTGTAGATTGTATTGGTGTGCTACTGCCTACTTAGCCTTATTTGAATGAAATAAAGTTTGTTTTAAAAAAAATGATATATATATATATATATATATATATATATATATATATATATATATATATGTGTGTGTGTGTGTGTGTGTGTGTGTGTGTGTGTGTGTGTGTGTGTGTGTGTGTGTGTTATTTGTCCCTCCAAAGTATCTCTCTTTATGAGGCAGCTTAAATGTCGTCTTACATGGCAGCTGACAAGACAAAATTTTGAAATTAAAACAAACATTGAAATTAATATTAAATGTTAAATTAATATTAATATTATAACATTAACGTTAATATTAACATTAACATTTAAATTAAAACTAAAATTAATATAATATTAACACATTAACATCAAGTAATTAATTTTTTGGGTTATAGTTTGCCATGTTAGATGACATGTAAGGAGGATTAGCTTGGAGGGGTATTTTGGAGGTAAAAATAGCATTATATATATATATATATATATATATATATATATATATATATATATATATATATATATATATATATATATATATATATAAGTACACACACACACATATATATAAAGGGGGTGTCACGAGTCAATTTACGAGTCAATTTTTATTTGAACACCAATGTACCCATGCATTGCACAAAATCTCAAATAAATATTTGAAAAAGTTTCAGGACAAATCAGAAGCCATGGATATGGTAATTTGTAAAGTTTAATGCAACATTCAACAGTAGTGATAGGGAATCAAACCCGAGTTCTGAGAAAATTTAAAATATGAAAAATAACAATTGATAAGAAACATAGTCTATTTGTATCCAAATATCTAGAAAATAGATCAAAAGCTTTCATGTCCAATAGCACAATGTCATCACCCCCATATCTTTACTATTCTTCAACATCATGTTCTTTCTCCTTAACACTAGTGGTGCCCTTGTAAGTCTTCTTGATACTACGATGCTTTCGTTTCTTGGACATGTTTCCCTTCTCTCCTGTCAGTTTCTTTTCTCGCTTCTTGCTGTGGGAGCTCATGTGTCCGCCGAAAGCTTGAGCATTAGGGAACTCCAAATAGCACATCTCACACTTATAGATATGTAAGACATCTGGACCAGGCCTTACTGTACCTGCTAGAAAATACTTGAGCGCCTCTGGGTCATGACCCTTGAGCTCCTTTGAGGCATTTGTGAGATTTGAAGACAATTTAGTGAGATCCATATCAATCGGCATTTTGAGTTCCAACTTGACACTGGTACTCGAAAGTTGGTCTAGGGTTTCCTTGTTGGCAACGGGATGGCTTCGGCCGACATGGTGACTAGGAGTATAACCTAGCAATGGTTGCTTCTCGTGGAGATGATCTTGTTCATTTGGTTTTGGTAGGAATATTTGTTCAGGGAAATTATAGGCCATGTGTGGTTCTTGCTTCAGATCTTGAGCTGCAGCAACACTTTGTATGTTCGACGGTGGTGGTGTAGGAATATTTTGGTCGAAGAAATTCCATTCTTGTTCCTCATGACAAGCTAGCAGTTGATCTATCGGATTGATCCAGCTTGAGCAACGAATAGTATCAAAGGAGGTGACGGGATTGGTTACAATACACAAACTTGGAGTTGACAATGGAGTAGGCATGGATGTGGCCATTTGATCAGCTGTTGAAGGGAGGAGGGGGTACATGAGGTTACTCGCATCAGCAAAAGGTATAGGAATTTGAGGTTCCATATGATTGGTCATAGTTGTTTCAATAGAAAATGGGAGGAGTGGTTCTACGTAAAGAGAGTCGTCGAGAGAATTGGTTTCTAAAGGGAATAAATAATCATCTAGATCGTTAAGTGACATTTTGAAGAAGAAGAAGAAGAAGGCACAAGTGAAAGATGAGAATGATGATGATGATGATGATGATGATGATGTAAATGTAAGATTAGAAAGAAATGTTGGTAGATGAAAAAGATAGAGAGAGAAGATTTATATAGTTGGATGCAAATCTTTAAAATGTGGAAAGTAAGATCACAATGATTTAATTTTTGTAATGCAAGTCATCCTAAACATCCTCTTAGAGAAGAATATCGGATTCTCCTATTATATTCCATGTAAAATTTGGCAGGTTGAATTAAACTTAAGGTAATAGGGAATTTTATTTCCTTCTTTGGAGCATCTAGTTTTTGGGAAGCCGCATTTCGGAAACAAAGCCAATAGTTTATGACTTAAATGCTACATAAACAAGAGGTAGAAGTTTATAATTATGAAATTGTACAAATACACAATATATAAAATTATATCGAATATATTTTATCAAAATTATGTGGTCATTAATAATTTTTTTAGGGGAAAAATGGTTAGATTTATCTGGTTGATCAAAATAAGTACAATATGAACACTTTTAATTTACGATGACCAAGAAAGGTATATATTTACTGTTTATTTTAATATTTCAAAATTAATTACTTTCCTTGTGTAGTTATAGGGTTATTGCATGAATACAAGAAGGAAATATCATTCCAATGGGACCTTGGTAGAAAATCTTCTCAAGAGAATCAACATGTCGAAACCTGGTTGAACACCAATTTTCGCGTGCATTTCACTAAATCTTAACTAAGTATATTGAAAGAATGGTACTTTGGTCAAGATACATGGGCACAGTACATTGCACTAACAGATACGACAAGACAGGGGAATGACAAGATGAAATTGACGTGACACTTATTTTTGGTATATCGTAGTGCATTTTGGGTTGTCCGAGTTGATGAAACAGATTGATCACAGAAACCCATTTCCTTTCAACTAACAAAACTCGCAAGGATAGCGAACCAATGAGACACTACTTACACCACAAACAATCCATATGCAAACACTAATAGATTAAATCCCAATTAATCCTAAGAAAACGACGAGACGATCAGGAGTAAACATTAAAAAGCCGTCAGTAATGAACAATATAAGGATTACACCACCCCTACATAGATTTTCTATACCACTTCGACAATTTAAATCATACAACTACACAATTGAAGAGAACATCTTTACATTTGAATATAATTACAAAATGAAGAATATTCAAAATCACATTACAATAAGATTAGAGTACTTCTTTATAGCCCAAATCCTATAACCTTAAGCGTAGTACCATTGGATTTGATTAATTTGGGCCACATTCAGTCTGAAAACCGACTTACTACCTAGATCGGATTTTTGGTCGATTTTTTGATGAATTTTCTGACTAGATGTAACATCCAAATCATATTTCTTACGAATTTCTAATAGTTAAATCGTAAGTGTCAGAAAAGATGGTTTAGATTTTGGAAGAATAGTTGGATTTGGATTTTGAAAAAAAAATAAATTTGGATCACTGATATTCCAACCAAGGTGTTTGGTTGAGATAGGAAAGTGGAATATGAAAAGAGATATAATATGTTATAATAATAAAAACTATGATAATTATTTCACTTAAAATAATAATACTAATTATTATTATTATTATTATTATTTTTATTATTATTATTATTATTATTATTATTATTATTATTATTATTATTATTATTATTATTAATATTATTATTATTATTATTATTATTAAGAGGAATAATACGTTATAATAATAAAAATATGATAATTATTTCAATTAAATCATAATTATTACTATTATTATTAGTAGTATTTTTATTATTAATAGGAATAATATTTTATAATAACAGGAATTATGATATTTATACTAGTTAAAGAAATAACAACAATAAAAATAATTATTGTTTGAATTTTAACTACAAAATAATAACAACAATAATAATAATATATTTATTATTATTATTATTATTATTATTATTATTATTATTATTACTACTACCAATAATACCAATAATAAAAATTATGATAATTTTTTAAATAAAATACTAATAATAATAATAATACCAATAATAATTATTCAATTTTATTTACATAAAAAAATATTAATAATATTAGTAATCAAAATTTTAATTTTAATTACACTGTATAACAATTATTATTATTATTATTATTATTATTATTATTATTATTATTGGGAATAATAAGTTATAATAATAAAAATTATGATAATTATTTTCACTAAAATAATAATAATATAATAATAATATTTATTATTCTTATTTTAATTTTAGTTACATAGTAAGAAGGGTAAAGTGCAAAAAATCTCTCGTTAGATTTCCGCTTTTTGCACTAATAGATCTCATGCTCTTAAAATTTCTAAAAGTATGAAATCTGCTCATTTTGTCCCCTTTCCGTTAACTGTTGTTAAGTGGGGTATGTAATGACCATTTTACCCCTTCTCCATCTCTCCCCCCTCTCTCTCTCTCCGGTGGTGCGGGGAGGAGAAAGAGGGGGGCGGGGAGGAGACGCGGCGAGGAAGAGGAGGGCGGGGAGGAGGAGGAGGGGGCTGAGGGGGACTGGCCGGAGTGAGGAGGGGGGTTGAGGGAGGGGGAGGAGGAGGGGGCTGGCCGGAGTGAGGGAGGGCTGAAGGGGACAGGGAAGGGGGCCTGGTAGGGAAGGGGAGAGGGTAGTTTAGGTATTATTTTTTTAAAATGACATTAACGGCCATTTCTAACGGTCAACAGACGGTAGGGGACATTTCGAGCAAGTCAGAGATTGCGGGGGTCTTTATTTGCTAAATTTGACTTAAAGGTCTTTCTACGCAAAATATGCAAATTTAACGAGAGATTTTTTACAATTTACCCTTGTAAGAATAAATTATTATTATTATTATTATTATTATTACTATTATATTGATAATAATAATTATTATTATTATCATTATTATTATTATTACTTAAGTCACATTATTATTTGTTTACTTGTTCTAAACCAAATCTTGTGGAGAAGTGTGTAGGGAAAGAAGCGCGGAAACCTTTCCCCAAACCGGAGAGTACCTGCGAGAGGACCGAGCAAACAACACACGAACCCAAAAACAAGCACACAAAAACAATCACGCAGACACAGAGAATTTTTGACGTGGAAACCCTTGCAGGAAAAACCACGGGACGATCGGAGTCCAACCCTGAGAAGCCTCCACTAATGGAATAGAAGAATTACACCCTCTACAAACTCCTCCCGATCCAAATCGGATCCCCACAACACTCAGAGACAAGAACAATGATCACAAGGCTACGAAGAACGAGAACGACGAGTAGAGATTACCCGAAACACGATCTCCTTCGAAAACGACCTTCAATACTCCGTCTTCTTCTCCGAAGTTGCAATGGCACTCTTGCCTCCTTCTCTCTCAAACTTGTGTTATGTTGCGCTTGTGAATTAGGGTTGAGAAAACTCAATATATCTTCCTAATCCCGCAACCAACCTGGACCGTTGGATTAGATCCAATGATGAAAACTCATCCAGAAATCCGCTTCAGCCCCCCGACACACAGAGTTCGGCCAGAACTCTGTGTGTGGCAACCAGCACTGGATAGCCAAACCCTGGAACGGCCAGACCGAGTTCGGCCAGAACTCGGCCTGGGACCGAGTTCGGCCCGAACTCGGCAGACTTGGTCCAGAACCCCCTTTGGGGCAGCAGCAGCAGCAATCAACTACTCCCGAGCTTCTCCGATATCGGACGGCGCTCGTCGCACTCCGGGACCTTCTCCACATAGGTTGGGAACCCCACCCACTCCAACAAATCTCCCCCTTCACAACTATGGGGAGGACGTCGTCATCCCGACGACCTGCCTGCAGTACTCAAACTTTCCCCTTGGTAGAATCTTCGTAAACATATCAGCTCCGTTGTCATCTGTATGCACCTTCTCAAGCTCCGCGTCCTTCTTCTCAACCATATCCCGTATCCAATGATACCGAGTCTCGATGTGCTTGGACCGGCTATGAAACGTCTGATTCTTCACAAGATGGATAGCACTCTGACTGTCGCAAAGCAAAGTATACTGCTCTTGCTTCAGTCCCATTTCCTGCAGCAGCTTCTTCATCCACAACAGCTCCTTGCAAGCCTCCGTCGCCGCAATGTATTCTGCCTCCGTCGTCGACAAGGCAACACACTTCTGCAACCGCGACTGCCACGACACTGCTCCTCCCGCAAACATCATCACGTAGCCTGAAGTCGATCGCCTCGTGTCTACATCTCCAGCCATATCAGCGTCGGTATACCCAACCAGCTTCGGCTCGTCACCACCAAAGGAAAGTCTCCAACCAGCAGTGCCCTGAAGATATCGTAGAATCCACTTGACCGCACTCCAGTGTACCCTTCCTGGATTCGAAAGATACCTGCTAACCGTACCAACTGCATGAGCAATATCTGGCCTCGTACACACCAAAGCATACATAAGGCTTCCCACAGCTGAGGCATATGGAACCCGCTCCATATCTTCCTTTTCGTCCTCGGTAGATGGACACTGCTCCTCAGTGAACTTAAAGTGAGCCGCGAGGGGGGAACTCACTTTCTTCGACCCGTCCATCCCGAAACGCTGAAGTACCCGGTGAATGTACTTCTTTTGGGACAAGTGTAGCAGCTTGGACTCTCTCTCTCGGCTGATCTCCATCCCAAGAATAGTCTTCGCTGCGCCCAAATCCTTCATAGAGAAGGCCGCGCCCAGTTGGCGCTTCAACTCCGCTATCCTAGTGGCATTCCGACCCACTAATAGCATATCATCAACATAGAGCAATAAGATGATAAAATCATCATCGGCAAAATACCTCACAAATGCACAATGGTCCGACATCGTCCGTGCATAACCATGCTCCCCCATAAACGACTCGAACTTTCTGTACCACTGCCTCGGAGCCTGCTTCAGACCATACAAGCTCTTCCTCAACCGGCAGACCAAATGTGACTTGCCCTTCTCACAGAATCCCTCCGGCTGCTCCATGTACAACTCCTCCTCAAGATCACCGTGGAGGAACGCCGTCTTCACGTCCATCTGCTCGACCTCCAAGTCAAAACTGGCTGCTAATGCTAGCACCACCCGAATAGACGAATGCTTGACGACTGGCGAAAAGATTTCATCATAATCCACGCCTTTCTGCTGACCGTAGCCCTTGACTACCAGCCTCGCTTTGTATCGAGGGCGAGTAGCATCATCCGTCTGCTTCACTCTGAACACCCATCGATTCTTCAAAGCCTTCTTGCCCTTTGGCAACCGCACCAGATCATAAGTGGAATTGGTGTGCAAGGAACTCATCTCCTCCTGCATAGCCACCATCCACTCCTGCCTGTGTTCGTCTTCCATAGCCTCTGCGAAACTTTCGGGCTCTCCCCCGTCAGTCAATAGCACATACTCATCCGACGAGTATCTCGTAGATGGTCGACGATCCCTGTTGCTCCTTCTCAGTGGAGCCACTGGTGCTGGCTGTATATCGACAGCCTCCTCCCCTTCAGGAACTACCTCTCCGGCATGCTCATCCTCCTGAGGGACACCCTGACCACCATCAGCAGGCTGATGATCAAGGTTGGGAGCAACTCCATGTACCGGCTCCCCCATAACTGGATCCTCTGCGACGTCCTCTGGAAACTGCTCGAAGCGAAATGACTCTAACTCAGGCAATTCCTCAGCCTCAGAAGGCGTCTCGGAATCCTGAGTGTTGGTCATGGTCTGATCCTCGACGAACACCACGTCCCTGCTTCTGTAGAGGTTTCCTTCCACTGGGTCGTAGAGTCTATAGCCAAACTCATCCCGACCGTAGCCGACAAAGACGCATCGCCTCGTCTTCGGCTCAAGTTTGGTCCTCTCGTCCTTCGGTACATGCACGAAGGCTTTACAACCAAACGCCCGCAGGTGACTGTATGACGGCTCCTTGCCGTACCATACTTTGTCAGGCACATCACCCTGCAAAGGAGCACTAGGAGACAAATTAATAATATAAGCAGCTGTGAGAAGAGCCTCACCCCAATAACTGCCCGGCAAGTTTGCCTCTGACAGCAAACACCGCACCCTCTCCATCAGTATCCTGTTCATGCGCTCCGCTACACCATTGAGATGAGGTGTCTTTGGCGGAGTCTTCTGGTGTCGTATCCCTTGCTCTCTGCAATACGCATCAGAGGGACCGATGTATTCGCCGCCATTGTCGGACCGAACACACAACAACTTCTTGCCCGTCTCCCTTTCAACGGAGGCCTGAAACTCCTTGAAAGTAGGCAGCACCTGATCCTTGGTCTTTAAGGCATAGACCCAAACCTTCCTGGAACAGTCATCAATGAAAGTCACAAAGTAAGAAGCACCACCAAGAGATTTTACCTTCATAGGACCGCAGACATCCGAGTGAATCAACTCGAGCAACGCCGGCTTCCTCGAACTTGGGTGACTCTGGAAAGACACCCTATTTTGCTTCCCAGCCAAACAGTGTGTGCACTTCTCCAACTTTGTAGACTTGAGCCTCGGAATCACTTTCCTGTTCACCAAGTAGCTCATCCCCTTCTCGCTGATATGGTCGAGCCGCCTGTGCCACAACTCGGTAGACGCGTCACTGACTGCGTTCACCTCCTGTGCCCCCTCTGCGCTCCCCTCCATATAGTAGAGGCCGGACTTCTTGCTTCCTCTGGCAATCACAATCGAACCTCTGGAAAGCTTCCACTGACTATTTCCGAAGAGACTGAAGAATCCCTCGTCATCCAACCTTCCAACCGACACCAGGTTGAAACGGATATCAGGGACATGACGAACATCCTTGAGAACAAGAACCGCACCCGTCTTCGTTCTCAAATGCACATCTCCAATGGCAATCGCCTTCGACACATCTCCGTTGCCCATCTTCAACACGCCACAGTCGCCTGTCGTGTAAGTGGCAAATAGTGCCCTATTGTGAGATACATGTGCTGAAGCCCCTGAGTCCACCAGCCAAGAATTGTTATCGCAGGCGAGGTTAGTGATGACCTCATCACCTACGACGATCACATCGCCTCCATGCAACGAGGCCGTCGCTGTAGTGTTCTCTTCTTGCTTCCCCTTGTCGCCCTTCTTCTCCTTCTTCCAAGCGAAGCAGTTCCGCTTGATATTGCCCTTCTTACCACAATGGTAACACTCTGAGTCCTCGTACCGACCCTTGGACTTCCCCCTGCTCTTGTCTCTGCCACCACCTGGACCCCTGCTTTTGCCCCTTCCGCGGCTCTCTGAAACAAGTGCCTCTGAGTGGTGGGATGTGGATGAAGTGCCCTGAGAACGTCTCCGCATCTCTTCATTCAACACCCCGCTCTTGGCAAACTCCAGACTGACCACGCCCTCTGGAGCAGAAGCGATCATAGATACTCGTACGGTCTCCCACGAGTCTGGCAAGGTACACAGCAGCCACAGTCCCTAAACTTCGTCGTCGAACTTGACTCCCATAGAAGATAGCTGGTCAACCACGCCCTGGAAATCACTCAAGTGATCCGTAATAGACGCCCCATCCTTGTACCGCAGACCCATCATCGTTCGGATCAGGAACAACTTGTTTACCCCGGTCTTCTTTGCATACAAGGATTCCAGCTTATCCCACAACGTCTTCGCGTGCTCAATATTGGCAACGTGGTTGTACACGTTCTCATCAACAAACTGCCGTATGTACCCACACACCTGTATGTGCTCGAACTTCCAGTCCTCCTCGGATTTATCACTGGGCCTCTCGGTTGCAAACACAGGTAGATGCAGCTTCTTGACAAATAGCAAATCCTTCATCTTGCTCCGCCAATAATGATAGTTTGTGCCATTAAGGTTCACCATGCGCACCGGCTTCGCATCCATCTCTCCTCTCTGGTTCCTCTGTCAACTCCTGACACCCTTTGAACCCAAAGCTCTGATACCACTATGTAGGGAAAGAAGCACGGAAACCTTTCCCCAAACCGGAGAGTACCTGCGAGAGGACCGAGCAAACAACGCACGAACCCAAAAACAAGCACACAAAAACAATCACGCAGACACAGAGAATTTTTGACGTGGAAACCCTTGCGGGAAAAACCACGGGACGATCGGAGTCCAACCCTGAGAAGCCTCCACTAATGGAATAGAAGAATTACAGCCTCTACAAACTCCTCCCGATCCAAATCGGATCCCCACAACACTCAGAGACAAGAACAATGATCACAAGGCTACGAAGAACGAGAACGACGAGTAGAGATTACCCGAAACACGATCTCCTTCGAAAACGACCTTCAATCCTCCGTCTTCTTCTCCGAAGTTGCAATGGCACTCTTGCCTCCTTCTCTCTCAAACTTGTGTTATGTTGCGCTTGTGAATTAGGGTTGAGAAAACTCAATATATCTCCCTAATCCCGCAACCAACCTGGACCGTTGGATTAGATCCAATGATGAAAACTCATCCAGAAATCCGCTTCAGCCCCCCGACACACAGAGTTCGGCCAGAACTCTGTGTGTGGCAACCAGCACTGGATGGCCAAACCCTGGAACGGCCAGACCGAGTTCGGCCAGAACTCGGCCTGGGACCGAGTTCGGCCCGAACTCGGCAGACTTGGTCCAGAACCCCCTTTGGGGCAGCAGCAGCAGCAATCAACTACTCCCGAGCTTCTCCGACATCGGACGGCGCTCGTCGCACTCCGGGATCTTCTCCACATAGGTTGGGAACCCCACCCACTCCAACAAAGTGAGGATTTGAGAGATGTGGGATTTCATTCCAAATCTAAAGGTGAACCAAACGGTGGAAATGTGAAATTTAATCCAAATCTGAATTTGGAGCAAAGCCCACTCCAAATACTTGTTACCAAACAACCCCTAAGAAAATTTCTAGGAAATTTTGCCAAGAGGATTTCAAGTAGTTTTCCACTTGGACAATTGTGTCCATATATGCATATCTTATCCATATTGGTCGTGTCGGCGCTTTCGATTCCTGGGCCTTCTTCGCTCTAAATCATAGCTCATTACCAACCCTTGGTTCTCCGACACAGATTAGAGACGTAGCTCGACCAACAAATCAATACGGAGTACACCAACATTCTGTACTATGGTTACAGCTATAAAAGTCTATGTTGGATTGTTCTAGCATGAAATTCTTTGGCCTATTAGCAATCTTGTATCCTTGTATATCAATCCACACAAACAAAAAGAATAATACATTATATATATATATATATATATATAGGTAAAGTGCAAAAAATCTCTCGTTAGATTTTCGATTTTTGCACTAAAAGATCCCATGCTCTTAAAATTCTAGAAAGTATGAAATATGCTCATTTTGTCCCATTTCCTTTAACTACTATTAAGTGGGATATGTAATGACTATTTTATCCCTCCACTCTCCCCCCTTCTCTCTCTGGTGGTGCGGGGAGGAGGAGGAGGGGGCGGGGCTGCCCGGGGCGGGGAGGAGGGAGGAGGAGGGGGGGCTGAGGGGGACGGGGAGGGTGGAGGAGGAGGGGGGCAGGGAGGAGGAGGATGGGGGATGAGGGGGTCGGGGAGGAGGGGCTGAGGGGGGCGGGGAGGAGGAGGAGGGGGCGGGGAGGAAGGAGGAGGAGGGAGGCTGAGGGGGTCTAGGAGGAGGGAGGAGAAGGGGGGCGGGCAGGAGGGAGGAGGAGGGGGGGCTGAGGGGGGCAGGGAGGAGGGGGGTGCTGGCCGGAGTGAGGAGGGAGGGGCGGGGGGCGGCTGGAGGGAGGAGGGGAGAGGTTAGGGAAGGAGGGTAGTTTAGGTTTTTTTTTTTTTAAATAATGTCATTAACGGTCAACAGACGGTAGGGGGCTGGACGAGCAAGTCATAGATTATGGGGGTCTTCATTTGCTAAATTTGACTAAAAGGTCTTTGTACGCAAACGGTGCACATTTAACATGAGGGGGGTTTTTAGGGGAATTTCTAAGGGGGACTTTTGATCCGCTTCCATATATATATATATATATATATATATATATATATATATATATATATATATATATATATATATATATATATATATATATATATATATATATATATTGGTGTCCACTTCTTAACGGCGCTTGGGAGCATGCTCTCGAGGAGGCTCGAACCCGCGCCCTCCATGCGTGGGTGCGTCGCCGTTCCCAACGGGCTACGGCCTCTCTCTCTCTCTCTCTCTCTCTCTCTGTCTCTCTCTCTCTCTCTCTCTCTCTCTATATATATATATATATATATATATATATATATATATATATATATATATATATATATATATATATATATATATATTATACAAAACACACAGATTTTTGAATCCTAGGGCTGACTGTGCTAAGATAAAGAGTGGTTGGGATTTAATCTTGGTGAATCAACGGTTGTGGGATTTTATGGGGAATCCAAAGAGTAGGGTTTGTACTCATAATGGTTGTCGATGAGCATTATTGAGAGTGGGGTTTTATGGGGAATGAGCATTATTGAGAGTGGGATTTTATGGGGAATCCAAAGAGTGGGGTTTGCACTCATAATGGTTGTGGATGAGCATTATTGAGAGTGGGATTTTATGGGGAATCCAAAGAAAATTCACATCTAGCAGTGGTTGGGATTTAATATTTTGATGGGGGTCTCATAATTATTATTGTTCGTTTAAAATTGGGGGTCCAAGATTTTGAGGGGAAATACCTTAAATGAACCATGCCCTATGAGCACGGATTATGACTAGTATATATATATATATATATATATATATATATATATATATATATATATATATATATATATATATATGAGATAATAAATATAATGATGATTGAAGCTAGTATACAAAATGAACTACTTGCTAGCAGAGTGTGTCTAACATACATGATTACAAAAACTAGCATGCATAGGCATATACAACAGTAGAGGCTGAATACAATAAGGGTACATGCTCCTAAGATACTAGGCCGAACACATGCCCGATCGAACAAAAGATAAGCTAGTGGACAAACAAAACCCACATGCACAGGCATCCTACGGATATCACGCCTCCTATCAAGCTGAGGTCATGGATCCGAGAGTAGATTTGAGATGCAACCAGGGTAGGGTTAAAAATCCAACATAAGAAAGTACACAAGTAAATCTGAAGATAACCAAAACCACTAACATAGAAAAATAAGATAAACTAGACGAACCTAATTAAATATTAAGTGCGATAATTAAAGAGAACTAAGGTAGCACTACCAACGTGCTAACACACCCAATATTGAAGGCAAGGGGGTGAATAGAGTTGAATATATCCAATAAAATTACCAACTAAAATTTAACCAACAATTCAGCAGAAAAATATTAAAGATGAACAAAGTTAAGAAGTCACAAACTCAAAGACCTCGATATATACTGGTGTCCTTCGTGGAAGACAGACCAGTCCCAGGTACTCTAGCCTTGTATTAATCCACTATATGTCAAATAGCAGTACACTATGAGCTTTGATCTAAAGTGCTAGAAGACTTCTTACAACCACAAGCTTTGATCTAACGAGCTTGCCGACTTCAACACTTGAAGTGAAAATATAACTTGGTTTTTCAAACTTTTATACCTCTTCAAAAACTTCTAACCGAGATCACACTTGGCACTAGAAGCCTTAGGAGAGTTTCTTGGTCTAGACAGTGTACTACCGCCGACACTGCGGCATAGGCTGGGGTTGGCCACGTACTCGTACTCGATTATTCGAGAGCGGGTCGTGACACATTTTTATCTAGTTTTTTCATATGTTACAACAATACAATATTTTTTACCATTCTTTTATAATAGGTAAACAACAATGTGCTTACTTATCTTTTTTATCTTTTAAAATTCTTGCTAAGGTATCATTGATTAAGAAGAAAACACATTAACGAAAGAAATCATTTTGTTAATTGTGAAGATTAAGAAACGAATGATCAAATTAAGCTACTCACTATTGGAGAATTTACAAGAAAAAAGATTTTCCATGCGACGATCAAGCTTTTCCTACTTGTTCACTTGCATTTACACTAACAATGGTTCAATACTCTTCTTCTCTTTCACTCGAAATTCAAAATGAATGCAAAAATCGATGATGGCAAATAATAAAAGTATCCATCAAAATATTCACGAAAATGCATCTATAAAACTTACAACAAAACTAAAAAATGAACAATAAAATATTTGAGGAAAAGACTCTTATACAGAGTTCATTCTTTAAGATGTGATTCACTACATATAGGATACAACTCCAAAGAATTCATTCCATAGAGAGGAAAGGTCTCTGTCTATTTTGTCCTGATCAATCGATACCGACAAGATTTTTCTATGATTCGATTCCAACTTGGCTATTCAAGCCACTAGCCCACACCGTGCTTCCAACATGAGAGGGGCACTACATGACATGCTCTAATGAACGGTGTCACGCACCATTACCGAAATATAAAAAATGATGTTATGATACGGCCAGCTATGCACTACGAAGTACACTAGTACCCCATAATGTAATATCTCGCTTTGTACGGTGCATTATGTTGAGTCGTTGACTCGAAGAGTTGTATTGACCCAAAATAGGTATCGATGCGAATCAATGCAAAGAGTTACGTTGATCTGAGGAATACATCGAGTAAGATCGATGCAAGTCTTAAGTTGGCCCGAGAGAAAATATTGAGTCAGTTCGAAGATTCTAAGAAATCGAATCAATGCAACGCACAAGTCCGATTCGAACGAATATTGATTTTAGTTGGTTTCGTGTGCAGGCTATGATTTTACGCTGAAATATAAGAGGTCGACATTTTGTCTTGTTTGCAATGGAGTCCGCAAAATCAAATCGTCTCGCAACGGACTGAGGCATATGCATGGTAAGCCAAATCGGTCAGATAATTCAACGAAGCACGAAGTGCTCGAATGGCTAAGTCAAAAGAGTTGGCCATGCAACAAAGTTATAAAATTGAGCCGCATCGGCTCAGCAAAACGACAAGGTGTATCGGCTTAAGGTGGGAGAAATTTGACCCTTCTTTCCTATTCCGTCATTTCTAAGTAAAATGTATCGACGTATGCTAAGTTAATCTAGCGGTTTATGTAATGTCCCGCTCCGTACGGTGCATTACGATAAGTCGTTGACTCATAGAGTTGCATTGACCCGAAATAGGTATCGATGCAAATCATGCAAAGAGTTACGTTGATCCGAGGAATGCATCAAGTAAGATCGATGCAAGTGTTAAGTTGACCCGAGAGAAAGCATTGAGTCAGTTCAAAGATTCTAAGAAATCAAATTGATGTAATGCTCAAGTTCGATTCGAACGAATATTAATTTTAGTTGGTTTCATGTACAGGCTATACTTTTACGCTAAAATATAATAGGTCGACATTTTGCCTTGTTTGCAACAGAGTCCGCAAAACCAAATCATCGCCTCGTAACGAATTGAAGCATAGGCACGGTAAGCCAAATCGGTCAAATAATTTAACAAAGTACGAAGTGCTCGAATGGCTAAGTCAGAAGAGTTGGCTGTAAAATAAAGTTATGAAATCGAACCGCATCGACTCGGCGAAACGACAAGGCGTATCGGCTTAAGGTGGGAGGACTTTAACCCTTATTTCCTACTCCGTCATATCTAAGTAAAATGTATCGACGTATGCTAAGTTAACCTATGGAGACCACGGGCGTGGCTCGAAGGAGAGAAATTGTAGTACGTATCGAACACTAGATAGAATAATTGAATTAAAAATGTACAACAAATGTATGAGTCATCATAGAACATCAAATACCACAAAGGCAAGCGCCTCAGTGCGCAAGCCTTATGAACATGGGATAACTATATCAACGAGTGCTTTAGTACACAAGTCGTTCGTGCCTTCACGCACGTGTTAGAATGCTAGAACATTGAAAGGCTATATCGACGCGAGTGTCTTAGTACAGGAGCTGTAAATATTGAATACTCTATCGAAGCGTGCCTCAAGTGCACAAGTCGGAGAGAATGAACATAAGTCTAGCACGTTGGAAAGATCGTGTCGGCGTGTATCAAATGCACGAGTAGGAAAATATTGAACACTAAGTCGTAGAACATAAAAATACTGAATCGAGGTGTGCATCAAATGCACGAGTTGATAGATATCGAATAATTATTTGATATGGCATGTTGCCTTGGAAATGTTTGGGCCCTTCGGGTCGTTTACTTGAACATTGAATTGAAAAGACGAAACATCGAAAGAAAGATGAATGTATAAAAAATGTGAGCATAATGAAAGAGTAAGAACGTTGAAAGAAAAAGAAATACGAGATAATACGAAGTTTGAGTTTCAGACTCAGACCATGTTTGGTTTTTTTAGTAAGATGCGTATTGCATGGTCGAATGGACTTGAGGTCCGTTCGGCCCAGGAGAGATGCATAATTATTATTGGTGCACATCTTTTGGGTATGAATTACAATCTGCTACTGATGTCATAAGCCATAATTGAAGGTAAGTTCGGCGCTCTTCAAATATAGGGCCAGCAACCTGTACGGAAAGGATGCCGGGTTACCCAATTTGAGAAGAGAGACAAGTTAGTCTATTCTGGCACGGAGACGCCAATGACCTTCATATAGTTAAAGAACGGTGGACTGAAAGTGCATGCACACAGAGATCCTGCATAGATATCACTTATAACATGATAGAGAAAGATAGTAGGCGTATTTCTCTTGCATTGGTGCAATGGCGAGTACGTCGATGTTGGTAAGAAGTCGCGCTACAAAACAATACGAGATTACCATATGTTGCCTGCCTGTTTACATGAGTCAAACATAACATGCTTGCCATGTAATATATGCTTTACTACTTTCGAATATGCCATGAAACCGATCATAAGGCTAATATAGAAAGATCACAACTTAAGCTGCATAATTTATATATTTACTTAATATCGGTTTAGTAAAGTGGTATCAGAGCTCTAGGTTTAATTTTTTCAGGACGCTTGCTTCGTTTCAATTCTAAAACGTTGTCCACCATAATCGAATGACTCTTGACTCTATTCGATGCTGCACTGGATGTTCCATATAATAAGTCTAATACAAAGTCCCATAGTTTGTCGCAATTGTTTTGAAAATTTACATGATGTTACTGAGTAAAGTCATGAAATGTTTGTTACTTGAAATGTTTATCGCATTGAGTGCAACGAACCTTGAAATGTTTGTTGCTGCAAGTGCAACAAGTCATGAAATGTGATTTGAGATGTTTGTTGTTCAATGCAGCAAGTCGGTACAAGAAATGTTGGTTGTATCGATATAACAAAAGTCGCGAGATGTTTTGTTGCGTAAATTGTAACGAGTTAAATTTATCATTTGTATGTTGTAAAAGAACATAAAAGTTGATAATGAATGTGTTGAATGGATTCAAGCATTGTTTTTGAATGTCGAAATGAAACGTTACACGAGGTGCAACGGTTGGAACTAAAATTTATAAATCGTACGAACGGATCAGTTCGGTTGCGCACCAAACATGAGTTGACGAATTGTATATATTGGTCAAGTTGTGTCGGATTTTGATTTAATCGAAAGCTAAGTTTGTGATTGGCAAGATCACCGTGGATCGTGAGTCAGAATAGATTGTTGGTTCATACCGAGTATGATACGAAGGAAATGACTTGATTTCTGAGTGGTATATGACATACCACGTATGCGATGAATGACTCAATTTTTGAGTGGTATACGTAATACCACTTGTGTGATGGATTACATCGACACGATGTATGAATTACGAAAGAATTCTCCGCAACAGATGGGATAGTACCGAGACTCGATTGAAAGTTTGTATGACGGTATGTTGATGCAAGTGCTCTTCGATAATCAGCTAGAACGATCAGGCGTGGACTTCTATCAGTGAATGATACGTCGAACACAAATTTATAAGTTGGTCGAATGACCGGGACTAGCAAAATAATTTTGCTTTGAGGCAATAGTCGAATTGGTGGGATAGAGAACTTGAACGTTGCAAACGAGTCGCACGACTTGCGAGCTCGATAAAAATATTAGTCGGTGTGAATGGTAATCGGAATGCAAAAATTGTTAACTCGATAAAATGTTGGTCAATGCGAATTGTAATCGGATCGCACGAACTGCGACTCAATGAAAAGTTGGTTGATACGGGTAATTGTGCCTAAGAAATAGTTGGTTATATTGAGACAAAACTCATTTTAGTGCGACCGAAATGCGTGAAACTTAGAGGGCATGATCATATAACTTGAGGGTTCGATATTGCATAATCGATAACTCAGTTACGCGATCGAAGTATAGCGGGATGCAGCGAATCGATAAACAATATGATGCATATAAAAAAGTCCGTTGTGAACTTAGATGTATGTGATCCGAGTTAAGTTGACGTTGATACAGATTCAAAGTTGACCCTCGTGCTATCGAAATTGATACGCAAAAAAACGTAAGTACGATGTGAGAATACCAAACTAAGCGGGTCTACGATATTAAAATTTTGTAATTAGCAATACAAGAATATCGAATTGGTTGATCGTAAACTTTAAAATTGATCAAGGCGAGACTGTATGTCATCGACGATTATTTCGATGCATATAGCATCTCAGGTGTTGATCGTGTGTAGATAAAACTCGAACTCAATACGACTAGATGTTTCATGAATTTCGGAATCATCGATGGTAGTACATGAATTATTCGGAGGATAGTTGCGCAGATAGAAATAATTATGTCCAAATTTGGCTGGTCATATAGAAATTGTTGGAACGTTATTTATCTCCAAAATAAGATATAGCATGGTTCGTAGTAACTGTCCTTCGTTAATGATCCATAATTATTGAGCGTTGCTTCGGGACAGCTGACCCTAGTAGACTTGACTGCCAAATTAAAGTGAATGTTGCAGACCCATAAGATGACCCAAATGATATCGCATATGGAATTGTGTCGAGATCAAATATAATGTGGTGCATGTTGATTATAAAGCCTGGACGATCGATTGATTGTTTCGGGAATTAATGGAACAACTTCGGCTGAGAATGATATTGTTGGATTTTGAGGATTGGTCGAATGAACACTCGAATGAGTATGTTAGTCGATGATCAAATTGGAATTTCACGAACAAAACTTGGTGATTCGGATAGGCGATTGCGAGAAACGTGCTATGAACGAGAGCGAACGATAAGAGAATGACTTACAAGTTGCGTCGTTGGATTTGGATTCACCTTGTAGTTGAGCTTGTGCAAATCGAACTTGTATTCAATGTTACGAGACGGACAAGTTGGGGATTTGGCTAAGAAATTCCTACTCGATAGGAATTGAACATAAGACGCATCGTAGAGACCTTTGTGTCAAAGTAATTGTTGTCTTTAAGCATTGTCGACTCGAGTTAAAACTTTTTTGTCGGATAGATTGTGGCCTTTGTGCAACGTCAATTTAAAATTATGTTAGGAGAATTTAAGCACGGTGCCTAGGTAAGTCATCTAGCGGGAGTAGCCCTGAATGTTGATGCACTTACAAGTCAATAAGGAAAATCGTATTGAGATGAATTGCAAAGTGAGGCTTTAGAAATAATTGGACAGCGACTTTGAATGCAAGGCGTTGCGAAGGCTCGTTACAATCGGATGCACGACGGCTTGATGCAACGCATAGAATTGATGTTCGGTACTAAGACTACGAAATTAGAAATACAATTTTGAAATACATCGTGTGCCGTAACTTTTGTTGGATGTTCACGTATGCATCGAATATGCATATGCGATAGAATCATGAGAATGGACCCTAGAAATAAAGTCTGATTGAGAGTCCGAGATGATGACAAGTATTCGAGGATGGAAAATGTACCTGCTAGCATTTTTCCAATTTCCTACCACTTGGCTTGGCTGAAATATATATATTAGAGGGACGTCTAAAATATGTGTATGATCCAAACTAAGTTGTATGATTCAAACGATAGTGGCACAAGATCGTAAAACAATCTAGAGAAACACTTGGATTGAGTATCGGTTTCGGTTCGAGGACGAACCTGTTTTGAGTGGTATATTATGTAATGTCTCGTTCCACATGGTACATTACGATAAGTCGTTGACTCGAAGAGTTGTGTTGACCCAAAATAGGTATCGATGCTAATTGATGCAAAGAGTTACATTGACCTGAGGAATGCATCGAATAAGATCGATGCAAGTGTTAAGTTGGCCCCAGAGAAAGCATTGAGTCGGTTCAAAGATTCTAAGAAATCAAATCGATGCAACGCACAAGTCTGATTCGAACGAATATTGATTTTAGTTGGTTTCGTGTCCAAGCTATGCTTTTACGCTAAAATATAAGAGGTCAACATTTTGCCTTGTTTGCAACGAAGTCCGCAAAACCAAATCATCGTCTCGCAACGGACTGATGTATAGGCACGGTAAGCTAAATCGGTCGGATAATTCAACGAAGCACGAAGTGCTTGAATGGCTAAGTCAGAAGAGTTGGTCATGCAACAAAGTTATGAAATAAAGCCGCATCGTCTCGGCAAAACGACAAGGCATATCGGTTTAAGGTGGAAGGACTTTAACCCATTATTTTCTACTCTGTCATGCCTAAGTAAAATGTATCGACGTATGCTAAGTTAACCTATCGAGACCACGGACGTGGCTCGAAGGAGAAAAATTGTAGTACATGTCGAACATTAGATAGAACAATTGAATTGAAACGTACATCAAATGTACGAGTTACCATAGAACATCGAAATAACGTAAAGGTGAGCACCTCGGTATGCAAGCCATATGAACATAGGATAACTGTATCGACGAGTGCTTCAGTACACAAGTCGTTCGTGCCTTCGTGTACGAGTTAGAATGAAAGAACATTGAAAGACTATATCGACGCGAGTGCCTTAGTACAGGAGCTGTAAACATTGAATACTCTATCGAAGCATGCCTCAAGTGCACGAGTCGGAGAGAATAAACATAAGTCTAGCACATTAGAAAGATCGTGTCGACGTGCATCAAATACACGAGTATGAGAACATCGAACACTAAGTGATAGAACATGGAAATACTGAATCGAGGTATGCATCAAATAAATGAGTCGATAGATATCGAATAATTATTGAATATGGTATGTTGCCTTGGAAATGTTTGGGACCTTCGGGTTGTTTACTTGAACATTGAATCGAGAAGACGAAACATTGAAAGAAG
This sequence comes from Iris pallida, assembly GCA_029216955.1. Lineage (NCBI taxonomy): Eukaryota > Viridiplantae > Streptophyta > Magnoliopsida > Asparagales > Iridaceae > Iris > Iris pallida. Next base: position 5,268,234 of record JANAVB010035617.1, read on the forward strand.
GATAAAATGTACTAAGAATGTGAGAAAGAAAGAAAGAGTGAGAACATTGAAAGACAGATAAATATGAAATAATGTGAAGTCTGAGTTTCAGACTCAGACTATATTTGGTTGTTTGGGTAAGACGCGTATTATATGGTCAAATAGACTTGAGATATAGTCCAGGAACAGGTGTGTGGTGGTTTCCTCGAACGAGTTAAATATCGGAGCACCGGGACCGTTCGGCCCAGGAGGGATGTATAGTCATTGTTGGTTCACATCTTTTGGGTATGACTTACAATCTGTTGCTGATGTGATTAGCCATAATTGATGGTAAGTTCGACATTTTTCGGATACAGGACCAGCAACCTATATGGGAAGGACGCCGGATTACCTAATTTGAGAAGAGAAACATGTTAGTCCATTCTGGCGCAGAGACGCCAACTACCTTCATATAGTTAAAGAACGGTAGGCTGAAAGTACAGACACACAGAGATCCTGTATAGATCACTTATAACATGATAGGGAAAGATGGTAGGCGTATTTCCCTTGTGTCGGTACAAGGACGAGTGCATCAATGTTGGTAAGAAGTCGTGCCACGAAACAACACGAGATTGCCATATGTTGCCTGTTTGTTTACATGAGTCAAACATAACATGCTTGCCATAAAATATATGCTTTACTGCTTCGAATATGCCATGAAACTAATCATAAGACAAATATAGAAAGATCACAACTTAAGCTGCATGATTCATATATCTACTTCATGTCGGTTTAGTAAATTGGGTCAATATCATTACGCAAGAGGATTAGTAATAATCCCCCACCAGATTGCTTACAGGATGGAGGGAATGGATTGCTCGCAGCAGAGCTTTGCTTGAACACGCTGAGGCATGGAATATCGTAGCATTTTGAGGCGTACGACTGCATTAATGCTCGGACTTGCAACAAGATGATGCGGCCGAGATATAGAAGACATAATGTATGGAACGATGAAATTCTTTGTGGGCAAGAGAGAACTTGAGTGTTGTAAGCCAATCTGGATGATTCATTTGGGCTATTGAAAGCCTTTATAATTTTGTTGCTTATTCAATAAAAATAATTATTTCGTACACTCCGTTTCTTTCGCTGCTAAATATTGAATCAAAGATAACTATTTTGAGAACCTGTCATCTTGTCTTGTATAAGTGCATCTACAGACTCGTACGACATCACGCCCCAGTGAGGACGATCGATTCGGTAAAATCAAGCAAGGACGAACGATTTCCCGAGTCGAGGCCTGACACACAATACGATCACGATTGTCTTTAGACATGGGGATATATACTATAATACAAGTCACTTACGATCTAATAAAATATGATATGTCACAATCAGTCAAACAAGAAACAAAAATATGAAATATATAAGATAAAATAGTAAAGCGTCCTCAAAGTTCTATGATAATGATCATGAAGCTATTTATACAAAATAAAAAGCTAGTACAGTGTCAAATATATATGATCACATCATCAACTACACTTTGAATATAGTACCATCATATGATAGGAAAGTCTCACAATATATACATGCAAAATAGGTGGATGGAGGCTAAATGCCTCAAAAGAATCAAAATACTATATTTAGTGGTAGAGAAGAAACCCACTTAAGCCCTTCGACGATTAACCTCCGGGTGCGTACCATTAGGAGTTAAATATGTTGGATCCTCCGGCTCTACTACGAGATCTGGCCAAATAAAACTACCTGGGTTAGGCCCCTAATAGAAAATATCACAAAAAATTATGAGTGAATGAAATAAACCAAATCAATAAAAGGTTTTAGGAACATGTGTTGTAGTCTAGGTTTGTAGTCAATCATCGAGGTAGTAATCCAACCTATACTAAAAAAGGGAAATGGGTGAGCCACTACACCGAGACAGTCTAAGTCCCTAAATCACTTGCACACAATATACTATAAGCACAAATGGTTTAATAGAGCAGCCAATCAATTCCTATGGCTTACTATATTATTATATGGGTTATTCGATAATGTAATAAGGATTCTTCAATCGTGTGATGCCTAAGCGGGACTAGTCGAACCATATAACTATATATAGTTAATTACAGTTCATGGTACCATGCCTCGGGTGGTCACCGTGTCGGTCAATAATAATATCAGTCTATGGCTCTACCTCTCGGAAGGTCGTCGGGTCGGTCAATAATCAATAATAGTGCCATAGCGTACCCCTTAGGAGGTCACCGGGTCAATCAGTATGTCCCAGCACTCCTATCAGATAAATAATGGGTTGATCAATATTAATAACCGTGTCAGATACTACACCCTACCGAGTTGGATCACAGTATTCGATGGCTAACCAGCAAGATGTACGATATCAGTATCTTTTCCCTCCCAATGCTCTATATATTTTATGCTATTTAATGAATATGATCAATCATATGGATCACGTGTCATGGACACACGGCTATCCATACTTGATGTTGTATCGTAGTACGGGTACGCTGGGTATGAATCCATATTGGTTCCCAAGGGTTACAATCTAGATTCTTCCTGAGCATAATGCAATAATCAGTCAACAAAACCTACCCCTAATCTGCACTAGAACCACTGACCAATCACAAGGGTATCCATATAGGGAACTCATGTAATATTACTATAATAGTATATTGTACCTCAGTACACAAAAATCAGTAATAGCATCACAATTCTCAGTAGCTAGTAGCACCACAGTATGATAATAGTGCTAGTACCTCAAGTGTAAACTAGTAATCATAGTACGAATATAGTGTAGCTCGTTCAGTAGCAGGGTGAATCAATTAGTCAGACAACCATAATACCAATCACCAACAATTTCTATATCCATTGCATATCATGTATTATCTAGTCAAGGGTACAATTATTAGACAATATTCTACCTGATAATAGGGTTCTAATGTAAATAGGTTCACGTTCGATCCATCGATGAAGTGGATTATCACAATAACTTATACAATCTCTATAACATGAACAACATGCTAATAAGAGGCTAATGGATAGTAGAAAGTGACTGGGTAAAGTCTCGGGGAGGCGAAATGCCCATACGAGAAGACAACACAACCAGGATCATTTTTTAAAAAATTAGCAGTCAACAAAATACTATCATTATAATGTTCTGCCTTACAGAATAGTACACTAGACCTACGGGTAAAAAAAAGTAAATGAGCACCAAGTATATTGTCAGTATAATATTTATATTGTAAAATAGTGCACTAAATCTACTGGAAAATAAATCGTTCCACACTATACTGATAATATATTGTTAATATACTTTTTTAGAAAATAGATATTGGACTTGGTGAATATTGGAAAAAACTCATATAATATACTGACAATATATTATCATCCACTGATATTGTGCCGACGACGGCTCAGGATATGATGTTTTGGACAACAAAATATATCAAATGGCTATAAAAATAAGCTTACCAAGTTTACAATAGCTAATAGGTGATCACTATAGCAATAAGGAATTGTAAGTAGGGTTTGATATCAAAATCCAACTATTAAAACCTAGGTTAACACAAGTTCATTTCCAATCTGAATATCACATTGACAATAATCACTCTCCATAGCAACAACATCAATCAATAATAGCAATAACATCAATCATCACTCTCCATAGCAATAATCACTCTCCATAGCAATAACATCAATCATAGACCCTTGTGTCACGACCTGCACTCGTTTTTTTTGGTACGAGATGTGTCCAAGCCAGCCTA